>CAUYPK010016664.1:0-37985 GCA_963574355.1 Loris lydekkerianus | reverse complement strand
GACAATGCCCAAAGTTCTCCACACTCTTGCTCAAGCTCTCCCCAAGGCAGCTCAACTGAGCGCCAAGTCCAAGAACACCAAAAAAGTTCACAGGTAAGGCCTTTCCAGTTTGCAGTCTCACTGCTGCTTGTACTCACAGTTGCCAGCGTGATTAGGTCGATCAAATACACACAGCCACTTGCCAGTTTTCCACTGTTTTTGTCCTCCTCCTGGGGTCCAGAAGTCCCTTGCTGGCTCCCAGTATCCTCAAAGGGATGATCATAGGCAGATCCCACCGGCCAGAGATGTCTGGAGTCTTGTCTCCCTAGACTCGCCATGCCCAGTTGCAGGGAAGCTGTTACTCAGCCGCCGTCTTTAATTCAATCCAAAAAAGCTATCTTTTTTTAAAGCACTTCTTCAAAAGGAAATTTTGGGTGAACATTTTCCCCAGTCAGCAAAGGACATTGATGAACAGGATGATATGTGTGAATCATTTGAAGAATACGTAGCTATAACAGACCCATTAACTAAAGAATACAATGAAAGGTTCACCAACTTTGAGAATCAGGACATCACACTCAAATTAGCATTTCAGCCTCACCTAGTTGATAACACTAAGACACCTAACGAACTAAGATAGATTGATTGAGTTCTCGGTTTGACATTTTAAAGTCATTGTTTGATGCTAAAAAAGATCCAACCGAAATGTAGAAAAATGCAGTAGACTACACATACGTTCAGCAACATGCCCCCAGAATGCTTTCTTTCTTTTTTCTACCATTTACTGCTGAAAAACTACATGCTCCTGCCTAATCCAAATTAAGACACCCTTAAGGTCACAAATGTCTGCTACCCATCCTGGGGGAGTAAATGAAACCACAAATATGCACACTGTAACCAAATATTAAAATACTTTCCAACAAAAATCAGACAAAACAAAGTCATTAAAATGTTAGTTAGTTTTAAAATTAACAAATAGTTTTTATTTTTGAAATTAGGTACATAGTAGTTAGAGTTTCACAAAATAATGTGTATTTTAAGTATATCTAACTGAAGTTTCTTTAATGCCTTATTTGATTATAGCTAAATTAATGCACCTTCCAACATGAAAAGCTTCCCCACCCCTGACCACAAGCTTCCTTACTAATAGTTCTAGGATTGAACAGTATACTCCCCAACCCCACCCTACCATTATGACACCTGGCAAACACCAATAGTATAAGTTTGTTTGTTGTTCTAAAAATTCTCCAGTACTATCACTTCCCATAAAAAGTGCAATTTAGGAGGAGAAAATATAAAAGTTTTATTACAGGGTACTTGATATCTATTATATTATTGTTGGCTTTTAAGACAGTTTACAAAATAAATACAGAAAAGTCCCAATTAAACATCCTTTGATATTCTTATCCAGACCAGGACATGCTTCCCTTCTTGGAAATGGCCAGGAGACCCAGTGTCAGCTGTGGTGGGAGGTGGTCAGATTCTGGTCATATTTTAAAGGTAGAAAAAATAAAAACTATTAAAATACTGGATGTGGATGGATAAGATTCCCAAAATTGGGACAACCTAAGACAGGATATGGAGAGGCTGCACGGTGGATTACATTCATAGTACCCAAAGACGGGTAAGATCACTCTGCATTCAGTCAACCTAAGACATGGACCAAACCATTGATGTTTGTATCCCCATGATGGGTAAGACTGAAACTGCAAGAGCAGGCAACCTAAGACAGGGGCTATGTTTATCTGTCATACAAAAAACAAAAGAGGGAATTGTTGGGCCCTGCCATGTTCCTGAGGCCTAGTGCAACTTCCCGAGCCTGACTAGAAGTAGATCCATTGAGCTACTTCCGCGTAGCAATGACTCAGCAAGGGCCGGCCTGAAACTGCCTCTACCTAGATACAGCCAACCTGTTACCATGCCATTGGCCCAACCCTGTCATGCACCTCATCCCCCGCCTTCTTTCCCCGCCCCTTCCCCATGCTCTATATAAATGGCTGCTTGACGCAATAAAGTTGAGTTCCTGCTTAAAAAAAAAAAAAAAAGAGAGAGAAATGAAATCAGAAAGGAAGAGCAAAGAGAGGGAAGGAAGGAGGGGAGTGGGGCTTTGGTGTGTGCCACACCTTTTGGGCACAAGACACGACTGTAAGAGGGACTTTACCTAAAAAATGCAATCAGTGTAACCTGGTTTATTGTACCCTCAATGAATCCCCAACAATAAAAAATAAAGTAAAAAAGAAAAAAAACTTCTATGAGAAAATATAAGAAAAAAACTTTGTAACATTGGGCTGGATAAAAAAATTCTTAGAATGCAAAATGCATGAACTGTAAAAGTAAAAAATGATGAATTGATGAACTTCATCAAAATTTAAAACTTTTGCTCTTTAAGGTAACATGAAATACTGAAAGGCAAGCAGTATGGGAGAAAATATTTGCAATGTTTACATTAAAAAATTTATAATAATATATAAAAAATTCTTATAAGACAAAGAAAATTTTAAATAAAAAGATTGGAATCAGTTGTTTCATAGGAAAAGACATTTCAGTGTCTAGTAGAGACACAAAGTGATGCTAGACAATATCAGGAGATACAGATGATATTTGAATCAGCATGGATTTGTGAAAGTCAGCAGGTGTGGGAAGTGTCCGCAGGTATTCACTTAAGACCTGCCTCTAAATTCCAGGGGGGTAAGACACCCCCTGAGCAGGGGTACCACGCCCATGGAAGGGAGCCTCCGCAACAGAGTGAGACCTTCCATCCAACCCTGCCTTGGTTGCCTTGTCCCTGGCACTCAAGAGCCATTTTCCTGCCTTTCCATCTAGATTGGTTTGCCACCACTGCTTCCGCATTTCTGGTCCCACTTCTAGGGGAAATCATTCTTTTTAATGAGATCTAGTCTTTCAGAGACTCCCTTTATCTTCTCAGGTATTTTCTTTTCTCAAAAACTTCTGATGCTAAATTTGATTTCCCAGTACCTTCAGACTGTTTATAGGTTTTTTTAATTATTACTATTATTATTCCCCAGTAGTAAATTATTACTACTACTATTCCCCAGTTTATGGGGACCCTTTTACCCTCATTCATGGCCTCCAGGGCAGAAAATAATTTTTCAAGGCTTACTCTCCCTGCAAGCAGTGTGGCCAGTTGTGATTGTTCCTGGGATGCTGAAAACCAGTTTCTACACATCCAGGAAAATCATTTCTGTTTTTGTAGCTTCAAACTTAAAAGGTTTCAGTGGCTCTCACCCCTGGCTGTGCATTATTATTACCTGTCAAGCATTTTAAAGTAGCAAGGCCAACCCCACACCTGAGGTGATGACTCAGTGGTCCTGGATTGGCCCAGCAGGCATGGGGCAATGGTAATGTGCAGCAGGGTTCAGAGCCACTGGAAGGTTAGCAATGAATGACTTCCTCTGACAAAGATTCCTGGCATGGCTAACATTTAATTAAGCCTCCAAACCACCTTCTGGACTCCTGTGTGGTCTTCCTTATAAAATCCAGCTTCTGCAAATAACATTGCCCAGGCAGTTTAGCAAGAACCTTCTACACTCAATACCTGATTGCCCTCAATATCTGATTATCTTCACTACCCACCCTTGTTATCTGACCATTCCTGCCTTCCTGTTAGGCTGGTTCTGCCATAATTCCTCCTTACCCCCAGAGTCTTTCTGACTCTTCTCAGTAATGGTCTATCCATAGACCCCCTTGCTCCTTGGCCATAAATCCCCACTCATCCCTGCTGTATTTGGAATGGAATGCCATTCTATACTGGAGTCTCTCTTCCTCTATTGCAATAGTTCTGAATACAATTTGTCTTCACAACTTTAACTTCTGTCCAGCTCTGTTTTTCTCTGACACCTCCTAGATCCTCCTGTGCATTTCCCAAGTTGAGTCAGTGATATCTCATCACAATGCATTTATTAAATATCTTGAGGCTTCATCTCAGCGGTATGCCCAGTGGACTGCTACTGCTTCCAGGTGGACAATGTCAGTGACAGAGGAAAGAGGTGTGATAACAGTCTTCCCTTTCTTCCTTCAGAAATGCATACTCCTCAGTCACCAGTCCTGCCCAGTCTAGTATTCTCATAGGAGGCCATTTTTCTTAGGCTATGCAATAAAACAAAACAAAACAAAAGTTAAGCCTCTCTGGAACTACACAAATGCCAAATTTATGAACTCTGTTGGGATTCTCCAGAGAAACATAGCCAATAGAATATACATTACAAGGGCATGAATCAGCAGTGTTATCAGTATCTATATTTAAGTTACTACAAAAGTTTTGAGACAGCCTCTGTTATGGTCCATTATTTACCTTTCAAGAAACATAGTCAACAGCATCTTTGCTGATTCACCTGTACACGGTTCAACTTGCTTGGTTTGTCAGTGTTGCTGGGAGGGCTTCATTTATTTCTGTCTTTGTGGATTTTATACTTCCTGATTTTTGTGTATCTTAAAACTTTCGTAATGACCCACATATACCTATACCCATATACTTGTATCTACCATGTATCAATATGGAGAGAGAGAGATTTTAAGGAACTGGCTCATGCAATTAATCACTGGTGGTGAGAGGTCTTGATATTTGCAGGGCTGGCAGATGGGCTAGAAATTCCAATAGGAGTCAGAGCTGCAGTCTTGAGTCCAAAATGCCATCTGGAGGCAGAATTCCTTCCCCTTCAAGGGACATCAGTCTTTTCTCTTACAGCCTTGATCCGACTGGATGAGGCCCTTGTATGTTATGGAGGGTAATCCATTTCACTCAAAGTCGGCTGATTTAAATGTTAATCTCATCTGAAAAACACCTTCTCGACAATACCTTTGCCACTGTCGGACTAAACAATCGGGTCCTGGAACCTAACCAATGACACACATGGAATGTCCATCGGTGAGGTTTACTCTGCCTTGCAGATGAACTAGGGACCTTAATGAGTATCAGTGTTGACGAGTCAGAGTAGACGAGAAACTTAACACGTTCAAGGGTGGCTCTGCTCTGCCACTGTTAGATGTATGCCCTTGGGAAAGCATCTGCCTTTCCTCATCTCAGTTTCCTATCATCTCAAGAGGACCAGAGGGCTCTGCCCAGAGCTTTTACAGCTCTCAGGGCCTGTGAGCCCCATACAGGCTAGAGGAACAAGTAACAAAAGGGAGGGGAAAAGAGACAGAGGAGGATTTCATTTGGCTACATTTAATCAGTTCTATTTTTCATTGATCTTGTGGTATTAATTTGTAGGAGAAAATATTAAATGTTTTTCTTGAATACCTACCCAGCATCCACATGGAGAGCTTAGACTGGAGTAGCAAACCAACATGTACTTACACTTAAGCACAGTAAGTACAATAATAGATGAATGGTACTATAGAGAAAGGGTGATAAAGAAACTCCCCTCTTGGGAGCTGGCCCCAAGTCAGGCTTAACTGCAAACGTCTAAGGCAGAAAGGAGGGCAGAATAAAACCTATTGACCGCAGGTGTAATATATGTGAAATTTAGTAAATGTAGAATATAATTGTCTAACACAATAACGAAGAAAATGCCAGGAAGTCTATGTTAACCAGTGTGATGAAAATGTGTCAAATTGTTTATAAAACCAGTGTATGGTGCCCCATGATCTCATTAATGTACACAGCTATGATTTAATATTAATTAAAAAGTTCACTAAGAAAAAAATAAATAAAAAATAAAACCTATTACCACTAGCCCCTGACTCAGTTACTACCATGCTGATGCAATAAAAACATTTTGGAATCCGAACTGAAGTTCCTAGATAGCACATAAAGCCCTCTCCTACTGAAGTCCTGTTTTTGTCACAATTTTTACAAGAAAAAAAAAAAAATTAGGCCCTAGAGCCCATATAAATATGATGCATTGAGCTAATAAATACAGTTTACAAGTAATTAAAATTTACACAAAATATTCAGTATGGATTTATAGTATTATAAAACTTGGGGTTGGTATCCTGCCAAGTTCTCCAACAGGGATAAGATACCACCATCTGCAGCTCTAGACTCAGAAAATATGTTTACCAGCATGGTCCCAGGACTCCTGGGTTTTGTGCCTGCTGCTTTATTTACATAGCACAGCATCAAAGGAACTTTTTCAAAGCCAGCAGACATCAGATATGAGCTGCCTGTTTTGTGGCCCTAAAACCATTATTTCTACATGAGAGAATGGCCTCACCCTCTCTGTGCTAGTAGGGACACCAGCATAAATCGAGCAAATGTTAGCCAGGCCAAGTTCAAGATTAGTACCTATAGTTGGCTCAATTTAACATGTAAAAAAACTGTACAATGCATCTGAATATACTTAATACTTGCCAAACTCAACTGATACAATATGAGGTATTAGCAGCCCAAAGGCAAATGTCCAAGGACATTAGTCAGCAGTGTTATCAGTAGATCACAGAGACAAAGACAACTCTATGCTTTAAGAAAATTGACACATAATGATTGGACATATTTTCAGGGTACAGTGTGATTTTTTGATATGTGTATACAATGTAATGATGGAATCAAGGTAATTAGCATATCTATCACCTCAAACAGTTGTCATTCCTTTGTGTTGGAAAATTCAAAACTCGTAATTATTTGAAAATATATGATAAATTATTGTTGATGATAATCACCCTACAGTGCTATTGAAAACTAGAACTTACTCCTCTTATACAGCTATACTTTTGTACCTGTTAAGTTAACCAACCTCTGGCTATGCCCCCCTACTCCTTACCCTCACCAGCCACTAGTAACCACGATTCTAGTCTCTACTTCCATGAGATGAACTTTTTTAACTTTCACATGTGAGTATATATGGTATTTATCTTTTTTTATCTGGCTTATTTCACTAAACATAATGTCCTCCAGGTTTATCCATGTTGCTTCAAATGACAGGATTTCATTCTTTTTTCATGGCTGAAAAGTATTCCATGTGTATATATACACACACCACATTGTCTTCATCCATTCATCTGTTGATGGATACTTATATTGATTCCATATCTGAGCTATTGTGAGCATTGCTGTGATCAACATGGGGGTGCATGTTCAACACATTGATTTCCTTTCCCTTGGATAAGAAGACAGTAGTGAAATTTCTGGGTCATATGGTAATACTAATTTTTAGAACAAAGCTATCATTGATAATATTCATCAAAAACAACCAGGTTTGCCTTGGCTAAAGAATGGATTCTCTCAAGGCTTCCAGTTAAGTCCCAAAGGATTAAAGATACAGTTGCACAAAAATAGAGACAAAGAACAATAGAAAAAAACCAAAAAATCCAGATATAAAACCATCCATATATATCCAACTGTTCTTTGACAAAGCAAATAATGATGTACACTGGGGGAAAGACGTCCTATTTAATAAATTGTTCTGGGAAAACTGGCTAGCCACAAGCAGAAGAATTAAAAAGGATCCCTGTCTCTCACCACTCATAAAATTTAATTAAGATGGGGCAGTGGCTGTGGCTCAAAGGAGTAGGGCACCGGCCCCATATGCCGGAGGTGGCAGGTTCAAACTCAGCTCCACCCAAATACTGCAAAAAAATAAAATAAAATAAAATAAAATAAAAACTTAATTAAGATGGATAAAAGACTTAAATGTTAGGCATGAAACTATAAGAATTCTAGAAGAAAACATGTGGAAAACTGTTCTAGATATTAGCTTAGGCAAGGAATTTGTGAAAAAGACCCCAATGGCAATCACAGCAACATGGGACTTGATTCCATTAAAAAGCTTCTGCACAGCTAAGGAAATAATTGACAGAGCAAACAATCTATAGAATGGGAGAAAATATTTACAAGCTATATATCCAATAAAGGGCTAATAACCAGAATCAACAAAGAACTGAAGCAAATCAGCAACAAAAAACAAACAACCCTATTAAAAAGACACGAACAGAGGCCTTTCAAAACAAGACAAATAGCCAATAGACATGTGAAAAAGTGCTCAACATTACTAATTACCAGGAAATGCAAATTAAAATCAGAATGAGATGTCACCTGACTCCAGTTAGAATCACTTTTATTAAAAAGTCCAAAAACAATAGTTGCAGAGAGAAAGGAATACTTATACTCTGTCAGGGAGATAGTAATACTTATACACTGCAGATTAGTACAACTTCTATGGAAAACAGTAAGGAGAGTCTTCAAAGAATTAAAAGTAGACCCACCATTTGATCCAGCAATCCCACTACTGGGTATTTATGCAAAGGAAAAGAAGTCATTTTATCAAAAAACACGTGCACTCAAATGTTTATTGCAGCACAATTTACAACTGCAAAGATGTTGAGTAAGCTCATTTGCCATCAATTCATGAGTAGATTAACAAAATGTGGAATATGTATACTATGGAATATTACTTTGCCTGAAGGACAACTTAAGGCCTTCTGCAATAATTTAGATGGAACTGGAGACCATTATCCTAAATGAAGTATCTAAAGAATGAAAAAACAAATACCACATGTACTCACTATTAAATTGGAACTAACCAATGAGCACACGTGCATTGGTGGAGGAACATAAAACTCAGTGGAAATTGAGCCAGAGAGAGGAGGTAAGAAAGGATAGGCAAAAACCTCCCTAAGGAGTACAATGAACACTTTTATGGGTGATGGGCATACTTATAACCCTGACTTAAGCATGACAAAATTGATAATGTACCACAAATCACTTGTACCCCATAATATTTTGAAATTTAATAAAAAATAAAAATGATATAGTTATCATGTGACTGCATTCACCATGTTACCCAGTGATAGAGCAAGAATCATCACTGATGCCAGGGAGCATCAACAGACTAGACCAATTATTTCAGCAGGTCCTTCTGGAAACTGGAATCACATAAACCAAGAAAGGCTCATGATTGATTGAAAAATGGCCCCTTGGGCAGCGCCTGTGGCTCAGTGAGTAGGGCACTGGCCCCATATACCAAGGGTGGCGGGTTCAAACCTGGCCCCGGCTAAACTGCAACAACAACAAAAAAAAAATAGTGGGGCGTTGTGGCAGGCGCCTGTAGTCCCAGCTACTCAGGAGGCTGAGGCAAGAGAATTGCCTAATCCCAGGATTTGGAGGTTGCTACGAGCTGTGTGATACCACGGCACTCTACTGAGGGTGATAAAGTAAGACTCTGTCTTTAAAAGAAAAAAAAAGAGAGAGAAGATGAAAAATGACCCCAATCCTCCCACCTTGCACATCCATGCCCTGTGCAACATGACTTTGGCACTCCATTGAGGCCTGTTTACCCATCTCGTCAATTCCTACCCAATAAGGCTTCCTCCATGCCTCTGGATGCTACACCACACCCAGGAAACCTTTTACATTCTCAATTCTGTCTCAGCACTTGATTCCCAAAGACCCCAATATAATTTTATATTACTCAAAATATAAAAATAAATAAGATAGTCCCTGAATTTAAGGAAAGCAAATGAATGCTTTCAGAAAGAAATGAAGAAGGAGGAGCAGGAGGAGAAAAATTATGCCACTGAGAATACTGAAAAGCAAAAGTAGATAAGACCCTTAGGCCAGCAACCTCAGTGGAAGCTTCCACTATGAGCAAATTTGTGAGCTAGAGCTCTCTCCCTGTATCTGTTACCTTCAAATCAGAAAGAACTCTTGTCTTTAAAACAAGGTATATCTTTTCCTGTCAGGCAGGCAATGACACTTTTTTGAATACCTACTATGTGCAACATGTAGGCATCATTGCAGATTCAGATCTATCTGGCACAGCAGGGAAGGAAGTGTACCAAAAAAGATAATATGACAGGCAACCACAGTTTAGGACTGTGAGCACCAGAATCCAACCAATTCCATACCCCCACTGTTACCACCTGGTCTGAGGCCACCATCCCTCACAGGCATAACTGTAAAAGCTCCCAGCAGGGAGCTTCTGCCCTGGCTCCCCTGGCAGCCAGAGAGGATTTGAGTCTGCTCATATCGCCCTCTTGTTAAGAGCCTGCAATGGCTTCCAGTATCTCTCAGTGCAACATCTGGCAGTCTAGGATAAAAACAAGGTCCTGTCATGCCATTTTATTGTATCCTAGCCCCTGGTTATGCTAATTAATGGTGGAGCTGGTGCTTCCTGGTTCACGCAGCCAAAAAGTCCCACAGCTCCAGCCCTGCTAGATTCCCGCTCACTCATCTAGACCACAATGGCCCATGAGGGACTCACACACCTGCTCCCTTCTCCGTAAGTTTACTCTCCTGAGGGCTTCCCCAGCAGCTCTGGGATGTGTGAACCTGGGGCATGCCCACTTTTTACACAGAGCAGTGCTTGTTTTCAACCTCACTGTGTATCTTGAGATCACCCTGTGTATCTCTAAATATGTCCAGCTAGGGCAGAAATTAGACAGAGCCTACCTGACAATAATGGTGGCCATCGGAGGGTCTTTCGTGCTTCTCTCCCACTGGGGGCATTTGTACCTGTCACTTACAATGTTGGTGGCTTTTTTTTTCTGTGTGACCATTCTGCTTGGCTTTGGGGTCAGGTTAATCTCTTCTGGAAAATGATGCCTTGCTAAAATTCTTTCTAAGCCAGAGAGTTCAGGATCCTCACCTAGTAATAGAAAAAGCATTAATACAATTCAATATTCCTTCCCATTTTTGCATAGCAAGAGTAATGTGTTGATAAATATGATTTGAATGAATTTACTCATTCATCCAACTTGCATATCATTCTACACGTTGAATGAGTAAATTGATTTAATAAATATGTATGCCACTTAATGATTCCTATTTAGTTTTGTCATTCTTCTATTCCAACAATATGACTGAGCAACATTTAGACCTTAGCCTGGTCCTAAACATCTGACAGATGTATTGTAAATAAATAAATGAATGAACAAACAAGCAAGGCATGGCTGTACTACACAAACACAAGTTGGTTATTTGTGCATGATTCTCAAACTAATGGTAATTTTGCTGCACAATTATTACTATTGTGATTCTCATTTTCATTTTCATTGCCTACTTAATCAAAGATGTACATTTTGAAGCTTCCCAGAAAAAGTCAGGTGAATGTTGCCACTATTGTCAAGGCCCATACCTTGGAGCTGTAACATTCCACTTAAAATCACAACATGCTTTATCAGTGATCAAGAAAGGGCAAAAACTAATTTTTATATGTAGAGTAGAGGACATGTGGTGATGTGGGATTCCATATGCCTAATCTCACTTATATTAAGCCAGATTTAATTAAGTTTGTACAATTATTTTTATCTGCAGATATCTTAACTGCACTCTACATTTATACCACAGTCACTGGTTCACCTTGACCTCAATGGGCGTAACCTGAATTGCCCATCTGCAACAAGACAAGACACTGACTCCAGAGTGTAATTCAGTATACTGCTACCTTCACAACACTCTTGCAGTTAAAGAAAAAAAGGAAAAAAAAAAAAAAAAGAAAGAAAGAAAAGAGTCAGCGAAACTACGTCACACCTTGAGTAGTTCTGCAATCCATCTGAGTACATTAGGAAATTAGACAGCTGTCATAATCCTCATGTGGGAAGAGAAGCCAAACCTATGCATGCTCACTGTGCATAGAAAGTTGATTGAAACCTGATGGGTGAAATTCCACCTCCTTTTTATCTCAGGCTTAACCACTGATAGACCCTCCTGTAGCACAGTAGTAAGCAGACACCCCAAAGTACCAAGAATTGGCTCAAGGGACCATAGCTTGGCAATCTAACTGGTATAATGACTTGATGGCTAGATTGATCTTGAGAGGCATGAAAAGCACTCCAAGTGCATTAGGAACAGGGCTGACACTGTCCTTAGCAGTTCCATTAGCTCAGTGACCACATGCTGAGACCCAGAAGAAGCTGTCACAAGCACACTCCAACAATAAGAAAGGTATACGTGGGCATGCTCCTGTTGTCAGAATGCTAAAGCTAAATTTGACATTCATCCAAATTCATTCATTCTATTCAGTTACTTAGTAAATATTTTTGGGGGGTCTCAACTGAATTTTTTTTGGAGACAGAGTCTTATTTTGTTGCCCTTGGTGAAGTGCTAGGGCCTCATAGCTCACAGCTACCTCAAACTCTTGGGTTCAAATGATTCTCTTGTTTCAGCCTCCCAAGTAGCTGGGACTACAGGCACATATCACAACTCCTGGCTATTTTTTTAGACATAGAATCTCTCTCTCTCTCTCTCTCTCTTTTTTTTTTTTTTTTTTTTTGCAGTTTTTGGCTGGGACCAGGTTTGAACCCACCACCTTCTGGTATATGGGGCCGGCACTCTACTCCTTGAGCCACAGATGCCACCCTAGGCTGGCACTCTTGCTCAGGCTGGTCTTGAACTCCAGACCTCAGGCAATCTACCTGCCTTGAACTCCCAGAGTGCTAGGATTACAGGAGTGAGCCACTGTACTCAGCCAACTGAATTGTTTTTAACATTCTTGTTTGCATATATACATGTACATATTTTAATATTGTAATTTTTCTCAAATCCTTTGTAAGCAACTAGGGATACATTTTAGAGAGAGAGAGAGAGACTGAAAAAAACAATATTTAACAAAAATCACAAATTTTCATATTGTCTGAGATGATTAATCATATTTTAATACTGCACACAAATGTGATAAAAACTTAGAACTCTCTTTGAATATTTAATTGTGCCTTAATCCTGGCCTTATTGAACATTATAAGCAACTGGTCTGGTTTTTTGACAGATAACGGGATAAGCAAGGGATAACTCAAGAAATTATTTGAAGTAATATAATATTGATTATAATTTATAGATGAGATTTTGGTGATACTGCTTGGTAAGCTGCTTGAAGGTCTTTTTCATTATTTTAATGTATGTAATGATATGCATGTTGGATGGATGAGTAATCACATTTAATACAAACCAACATAGACAAGATATATGAACAGGTATACCAAGCAACTGGGTAAGTGAGTGTACGGGTTTATTGATGTACCAGAGACAGTAAAAGAAGGTAACTTAAAGCTTCAGGCTCTAAGGTGATGTGTTACTTGTGCACCTTACAACTTCATTCTCCCATGTTCCTGCTGAAGCCACGGATTTGGCAGTCACCAGGGAGACTGTGGTACATGAATTGCACAGGCTGTTTCTGAGAGTTGCCCTCTGAGTTTCCCAAGGCCACCTTCTCTGAGATCCATGCTACCTGCTGGCCATGCTTCCTCCTCCATGTGCCCACCATCTGCTTAGGCAACTTCCCAAAATATTTTTGATTAAAAAAAAAAAAAGCAGTGGATTAACCAACACAGGTTATCTTCCTCAGCACTAAAAAAAATAGACAAACAAAAGCTTTTAACTTTCTTCCTGCTTCCTGCTTTTTGTTTGGTGCAAGTCCGTTGGGGAGTTGGGATGTGGAATGTATTAAACATCATTAAACAGCAATGAGGAAATCTAAGAGCAGCTTTTTACACTGCTGGACTGTGGCATGGGTGGGTAAGCAAGAGCGTTTATTCCAGGGGGTTTCAAGTATACAGAGGTTTTTTGTTTTCGAGACAATTATCTGAACATCAGTATAACTAAATCCATATACACGTAGTATAACAGATCTTAATTTCTCACTTTTAAGTTATGACCTAACTTCATATTTAAAATATAGAAGGAAAAACCTAGGTTTTAGCCATAGATGTTCTTTTTCTTTCTTTGTGTGATAATTTCTGGGGAACCAATATAGTCTAATTCAGGCAAAGCATCCCTGCCGATGAAGAGGTGGTTGGCAGGGAAAGGGACAAAACCTATTTTTAAGATCAAATGAAATTTCTTCCAGAAGAATGGCTTTAGACAGTAGGAGTAAAATCAAATTTACGATCTGATGGGTTAAGGTCAGAGAAATAAGGTTACCTCCTCTGCATGCGCTTGTAAGGCAAGTCACTCACTATACATTTGAAAATGGCATTTTGGAAATGAAGCAGACTTTTAGTGAAGAATTCAGAGCCTCAGAGGTCAATGTGCTCCAATGACTGGGACTCAGCCTCCGGCCAGGTCCCTGAAGACACCAAATTGGGATTCAGAGGAGACATTTCTTCCCCCCTTAATGCCATTCACTTCAGCTGCATCATGCAACGCTTTAAATTGGCTTCCGATTATAGCAAAGAATCTCTGTACCTAAGCACCACTGGGGCAAAGGCACCTCATCACTGTGTGGCAGTTTTACAGACATGGCAGCAACTACCAGCTCCTGAAGGTGTACCAATATCTACCAGGGTCTACATTGGGAGGCTAACAAAATCTAAGTCAATAGAAAATGGGAAGGCCACTAGAAAATCAAAACCTATTTCTCCAACCTCACTTAAATACTCACTGAACTTTCAATTGTAAAATTGTATTTTGATTACAAAATAATCCATGAATAGATTTCTGTTGGAGTACACAAAATTGAACAGCTCAGAAGAACATTTTACTTCTCTGAGAGGCAGCTAGTGCCTTGAATTTGCTGAATTTCCTTCCAGGACTCTTTCTATGCATTTATTTAATATTTGTACAAATAATGAAACTCTAAGAAAAGAAATAGCCGAAGATGTTAACAGATAGAAAAACATATCATGCTCATGGCTGGGAAGAGTCAACATTGCTAAAATGTCCATACTGCCCAAAGCAATATATAATTTTAATGCAATACCTATTAAAGCTCAAAAAAAATAATAATAATAGTAATTGTTCACATATACATAGGGCTTTAATGAGAATAGATGTCATGTGGGATTGGTAACATTTGATTTGAGGTTTTTCATTATAGTATCAGACCACAGTCACTGGACTTTAAAGGTGTTTTTCCAGAACTTTGCATTAAGAATCTTGTTAGGATCTTCCTTCCTCCCACATCCCAGAGCATCCTGGGTCCTTGGCTATCTCCCCACCACCCCAGCTCACCCATTAGTTCTTCTTTTTTTTTTTCACATTTTAAAACTTTTTATTTGCATTAATAAAAAAAAATTGTGCATTCCAATAATTAAAATCATTTGAACGAAAAAAAAAATGGCACTCAGATTAAACTGCATTTTACAGCCTGCAAGAAACCCTAGGGCCAGCTTAGTTTAACTTTATATTTCACTGTTGTCCCACCCCAATTCTTTCTTCACCAACATGCAAGTTCTTTTCCTTCCCTGCCAGCCAGACAGGCAGATGCTAGAGGCAGGCGTGACCTTCGTTGTCAGTAGTTCTGGATACTTTGATGTGAAAGGGGCAGCACAGTCATTTAAACTTGATCCAACCTCTCTGCATCTTACAAAGTTAAACAGCTAAAAGAAGATAAGAAGGCCATGATTGTGGAATGTACAGTGCACATCAGCGGCGCTCGCCTCATTATGACTCGCCTCCTTGCTTCTCCTGTTCGATTGTTTCTTTGGAAGGCACTGGATTCTTCTCTTGCGCGTTTCCATCTTCTTCAATTTCTACTTATCGAATTTCTCGATTTCAGCCACATCGGGTTTGTCAGACATGGTCATACAGGAAGCGGAGCGAGGTGCGAGAGCTAGAAGAGTCCAATCTGCGCAGTGGCAACCGCCCAATGCCCACTGCAGTTGACCCTGAACAACATAGGTCTGACTGAGAAGGTCTATTTATAGGCAGAGTTTTTTCAACCACATGCAGGTGTAAAACACAGTATCCTCAGGAAATAATATCCACCTATCTGAGAGGCTGACTTTTCCTTTCCTTTCTCTTTCCCTTCCCTTACTTCCCTTCCCTTTCCTTCCCTTCCTTACTGAGTCTCACTCAGTTGCCCAGGCTATTGCCCTAGCTCACAGCAACCTCAGACTCCCGGGTTTAAGCAATTCCAACCTCAAACTCTCAGGTTTAAGCACTTCTCAGCCTCCCGAGTAGCTGGGATTATAGGGCCCGATATGATGCCCACTCATTGCACTGTTTGTGGTGGTAGGGATGAGACGGGGTCTTGCTCTTGCTCAGGCTGGTCTCAAACTCCTGACCTTAAGCACTCTTCCCGCCTCAGCCTCCCAGAGAGCCACCTCGCCAGGCAAGGCTACGTGAACTCTTACACGTTCATACTGCAGGTTCTGCAGGGCCAACTCCAGGACTTGAGATGTGTGGATTTTGGTATCTGTGGGGCTCGTGGACTGAATTCTCTGGATATACCCAGGGGCAACTGTACTTGGAAATGACCACTGGTATCCGGTATTATACTTCACAGCCAGTAATGATCACTCTGTGTTCTGTGATACCAATGACAGGATGTTTTTTCCCCTAGATCTGTGGAAAAACCAAATCATGAAGGAAAACTTTTCAGTTGTAAGACCACAAATAGTTGAAAAATTTGCACAGAGATTAATGGAGAAGTGCCAGGATGGTGGACTAGAGGTATGTATTGAAAATCAGTCATTCTGTCTGTTTTGTTTTTTTTTAACATAAGCCCAACCGAGGAAGACTTTCTCATTTACCACATTTCCTAGTGCTTCCTTTATAAGAAGGATACGACTACTGAGGCTAACCCCCAAATAGTAATCATTAGTTTTTAATTTTGGAAAGACTTATTTCTAGTAAAAATGTGTATAATTAATATACATAATGTTGGCTGATTTCAAATCTTGTTGATTTTTTAAAGTAATTTTGGAGTTCACTTATGAATGAGTTTATTTTTAACATTTTCTGTTGTTGATTTGTTAGTATGAAAAATTTAAGAGAGGAAAACCAAAAAATCCTATAATGCCACTTCCTAGAAAACATTTTAAAAACATGCAATAATGAAAAATCTCCAGTGACGCAGAGAGGTCAGATTTTTACCCTTCCCCCTCTCCCTTCCCCAGTACCTGCTCCACAAAGGAAACCTACATCAGCAATTTTTGTGTGTGCCCTTCCAGAAAAATATTTGAATCCATGACAATCTAGATAATATCATCGTTAACAATAATATGTATTTAATACACATGCATACACACAATCCTTGAGGTTTTGAAAGGTGTTTACTCTTGGCAAGAAGTGCCTTGCTAAATCAAAGGAATCCACTAAAAAGCAGGGCAAGAGAGTTTGTATAGACGTTTGGCCCTAACAGCTTCGAGGAGTGTTAACCAAGTGCTTCAGGTAGGAGGCCAGTGACCTTTGAAACTCAACTTAAAAGAAGGAAATCTGACTTGGCAAAATGTTTTCCATGTTTTAAAAACATTCTCTCCACGTTTAGATTTTTCTGAGTTTTTCAAATATTCTCTATCATTTTATAAGACATGCTTCGGTTCTTAATTATGAGGTAGAGAAGTCATAAGTTGGTTAGAGATACATTTCGCCTCAGAACTTGATGATTTTCATGCATTATTTGAGCTTTCAATCATACACAAACATGGTGCTCCGGTGCGAGGGTGAAGTGGTTTTCTGTTCTCAAGGTACAGACGTGATTCGGATAAGGCATGCTGGGAAAAATGTTTGAATTAAAAAATTTTGTGGCTCCTTTTAAAAAGGAAGAGACGCATGCTACAAACATGGGTCAATCTTGAAGACATTATCGAAGTGAACTAAGTCGGTCAGAAAAGCACAAATACTGCCTGACTCCATTTGTATGAGTGACTTAGAGAGGTCAAATGCGTAGAGGATGGTGGTTGCCAGAGGTTAGGGCAGTGTTTTTCAACCTTTTTAATCTCACAACACACCTGAACCTATAAATTTCCATGGCACACTTAAATTATGTTGATCAAAAACAAAAGTAGAAAAAGAAAAAGAATATACTCATCAGGCTTTGAACTTCTTTTGAAAATAATTTAATTATCTTTAAAAATTTTCAAGGCACATCTAAGATCCTCTCACCAGTGTGCTGCGGAACACTAATTGAAAATCACTGGGTTAGGGGGAGGAGGGAAGTATTGTTTAACGAGTACAGAGTTTGAGTTTTGCGAGATAAAGAGTTCCGGAGAAGGATGGTGGTGGTGGAGGTGGTGGCACAACACGGTGAATGTACTTGATGCTGTATACTTAAAAATGGTGAAATGGCAAGAGTTACATATATTTTACAACAATAAAAACAATTTTGTGGCCCAAGTTCGTTTCATCCCCTATCTGTATGCTTCACCCCAATATTTAGGGCAGGACCTTGTTGTAAAGGAACATGGACAGTAGAAGGTTGGACCAAGACCCAGCTACGTGGGAGGCTGAGGCAAGAGGATTGCTCAAGCCCGAGAGTTTGAGGTTGCTGTGAGCTGTGACACCGCGGCACTCTACACAGGGTGACAGAGTGAGGTTGCTACAAAAAGAAGGCTGGGCAAACCACATCAGGCACAACTGGAGTTTGGGGCACACTTGCAGGGGTGGTGTCACCTAGTGTTTTGAAGTCACAGCGCCTCAGGGTGCTTGGGCCCCTCCAGAGGGGATTTTTGCCTCCTTCTCCAAGTTTTAGAAAACCAGTCTTTCGTAATCAGGCATTTGTGCCTGATGAGCTTCTAGATGTCCCTAGCAGGTCTTGGTCTTCTAAGATGGATTTGGTCGCTCCCTCATCTGCGTCATGCCTTGTCCGTCCCTGAGACACGACAGAGGCTCTAACCCCTGCTAACGATTCTCAGCCTCCCGAGATGCCAAAGGGCGGTTCAGTCAGAGGGGCTCATGAGAGCCACTGCTAAGGTGTGTGAAGACTCTGCAAATTACCCTCAAGGGGCTGCTCTAGGAGGACGAATCGGAACAGGCATCTCTCTGGCTGGGGTTACAAATTGCTACCCTTTCCTCCCAACAGTGCAGCCTTGGGCCAGCACACATGAACTGGAATGTGGAACACGCACTGGACACACCCCCTCCACCTGGACACAGACTGCCCGCACCTACCATGGGGACCTCAACCTATCTGCTCTTTTCAGACCGAGCCAGCTCCACTTCCTGCAGGCACTTTGCATGGGGGCCCTTGCCATTCTGGGCGGTCTTCGTAGTGCCCCAGTCCCAAGAAACAGGGTGAATCTGATCTGACTTTTCCTGAACCCATGTTGGCTTTCTAGTGATTTTTGCCTCCTTCTCCAAGTTTTAGAAAACCAGTCTTTCGTAATCAGTACTGACATTGTGCCCAAATTTTATGCCAAAAACAGTGGCCTGAAGTCAAAGATGGACTGTTTTGCCAATCAGAACTATAATTGTCTATTTTGGGGGTTTCTGAACCATTTGCATTTGTATACTGTGCGTTATTCATTCATCTAGCAAGTGTTTATAGGTTTCCTACTTTTCCCAGGCACTTCATTAGACACATAAAGGCAGAAGCAGAGCCCCTACCCCCAAAGAGCTTACAGAGACAGGTGAAGCGGCAATGTCAGGGAAGGGCAGCCAGAGTTGTGCCAGCGTTCACAGGCTGTGTGTGAGCTCAGAGAACGAGGACACCCAGCTGAGGGTGCAGGAAGCAATCAGGGAAGGCTTCCTGGTGGAGGTGTTGTTTGGGTCAAATCTTGAAGCACCAGGATTTGACCACATGAAGAGAGGCAGGGAAGACAGAGGAAGATGGAGGAATCTGGGAAGGGAGTATAGAGAGTTTTGGAAGGGCTTTGGGAAGGTGGGCAGAGCCACATGCTGGATGGCCTTCAGAACAATCCTTGGGAATTTGCATTTTATCCCAGAGTCAAGGGGTGGTCACTGAACTATTCCGTCAGCAGAGAAGGGGGTTTGGAAACAGCTTCAGAGCACACTGTGCATGCCTCATGTTCCATTGATATGACGTACAGGGAGTCCCTGAGTTAGAAACATCCTCTGATGTTTCATCAGTCAAACTGATGCATGACTTGCACTTACGAACGGAGGCTATTACAGGTAATAGGTAAATGTACCTGTTCCAATTTGTATACAAATTCAACTTAAGAACAAACATACAGAACTGATCTCGTTCCTAACCCAGGGACTGCCTGTATCTCAAGATGAGGCAAACCACGCAAGTTTGCTTTGCTCCCCGGAGCCTATGGTGCCAGATTTTTGCCACAACAAGGCCAGGCACTCGCCAGGCTTCCTCTTCTCCCCATGGCTCTCTTGAAGGGTCCCTGGGGAAGCTTGGTGCTCTTCCAGCCAGGGCCATCCATCATGGCACAGGTTTACACATCAGTGATGGGATCAGCCCGGCGGAGGGCGGTGCTGATTGCTGGGGAGAACTGGACGATGGCCTTCCTCTGCAGCTCGTATGCTACCTGGGCTCTTGGAAGGAAAGTTGGCAGATAAAGTCTACCCCACACTGCATTTTGACACAAGTACAGCTGATATTTATGGTGACCCAGGAAGGCAGGGACAGGGTGCAGAGTAGCTTTTAGGAAATAAATTGCCCTGAGGAGGATTGTGCCAACAGAAACCACATAGGCTGTAGTCCAGCTCAGGGCTGCTTCCAGAGGGCTGAATGCAGTCAGTGGGACGGAAGTTCACTGGAGAAAGGGGCTGCTGGGAGTCCCCTATACTTCCCTCTCACTGTCAGTCACAGCCTCCTGTCTGCCTACTTCCGCCACCTCCACATTCCAGGTCCCCTACAAAGCTCTGCCGTCATCCTCCCCCCTCCCTCTTCCAGCCCCACCTCCACTCTAGGCTACACCCTCAGGCTGATCTCTCAGCTCAGCCTCTTGAAGACACAGCAGAGCCACCCAAAGAAGGAAGTAACACAGCTTCTTTGCCTCTGGAGGTGCTCAGGGGAAGTCCCAGCCATCCCCATCTCTTTGATGTTACACAGACTTGCCAAAGGGTTCCTCACCCTGGCAGGGAAAGCATCATGTTGGCTAAGAGGACATGGCAGAGGCCACGTGGCTCAATTCTGCATGTTTGTTTGGGACCCTCTATCTGCAGGGACTGGTAGTTTGAGAAATGTTTGCCCTGCATGGGACCATTTCAAGGTCCTGTGGGCACACCCTTGTCCTGGCACTGATGTCCAGGACAGTAGATGGTGAGTCACTGTGGCTGGCTCTGGACACCGACCAGATGAGGTCACTGGCCACACCTTGCTGGCCTCCAATGTGATATTGTGACTTCTTACAGCTCAAGGCTTCCATCACCAATGAGAATGTTTCCTTTGTCATGCAGCCTTGATCTTTCACCCTAGAAGGTCAAGGCACAGGGGATAGTCTTGAGTTCCCTTTGCCTTATGTAGTTGGAGAAGTGTTTGCCCTACATGGGAGCCGTTTGAGGCCCTGTGGGCACACCCTTGTCCTGGCACTGATGTCCAGGACAGGACTTGAGTTCCCTTTGCCTATATCAGCCTCTAAAATATGGCTGCCCTAGTGTTCTCTGTCTGGGGAAAGCAGGGCCAGAAGTATAACAGGCAAAATGACCTGCCCTCACCCCACCTCACTGGAGGGGCCCATTGAGGAGGGCTCCTGAGAGGCAGGCAGGGAGGCTGAGCCTCTGCCCCTAATGGCCTGGCTAATGCTCACTAAGTCCAGCCCACCCAGAGTTCTCCACCTGAAGATTCCATGCCACAACCTTGATTGCATCCTGCCAAGCTGGTAGAGTTGTTAACCTCTTTTTTCTTTTTTTTTTTTTTTAAAGAAAAAAGAAGCTTAACTATCTTTTACATAATTAATATTTACATTTTAAACATATTTATATAATTTTAATTATATAGCATACACAATATAAGATTATATCATAGTAGAAAATACATTCATGTTTTAAAAAATACACCCAATCTTATCACTGATTGATAACCACTGTTATTATTTTGGCACATTTCCTTCCAAACTCTATAACATTATTCCTATTCATGGCACTTTTTGTTTTACAAAATAAGATTATTCTTTGCGTCCTTTTTTGATAGTGTGCTCTTTTTCACTTGACTATATGTTATAAACGTCTTTCCTTGTCAATAAACATATGTCCCTTTCATGGCGGCCATTCAGTATACTCTCACGTACGTGAGCCAGGTGGAGTCAACTCATTTTCGTTGTTAGGCAATTTTGATTGTTTCCATGTTTCTTTTCTATTGGAAAAAAATACTAAGAACATGTGTTTGCATATGTTTTTCTGTACAACTTTTATTCCCTAGAGATAAGTTCCTGGAAGAGGCATTACTGGGTCAGAAGCCTCAGACAAGTGAAGCAGCCCTCCGGCACTGTGTCTGACTCCCTCTGCCCGCCTTCCTCAGGGCGAGGTCTCATCACCATCTGCTAGTTGTCTCAATAACTTACCTTGGCTTTCCCCAAGCTTCCCCTGAGCTCAGTGGGGCCCTGAGATTGCAGTGACAGAGCAGTATCCTGGGCCTCCTTGGAGAAGCAAATCGGAGCCAGAGGGACCACCCCAGTCTCCGAGAGCAGGCTGCCAATGAGCCAGGGGCCAGCCTGACCCTGGGAGCGTCACAGATACAGCTCATATAGGAGGACCGGCTGGGTGTTAGACTTGGCCCCAGAAGGGCCCCCAGATACACACAACACAGATACACTCGCTGACAACACAGCAAACACAGACGCCCTGTGGACACGCAGGTCCTAGTTGCATAGATCTATCCTCCCTTCCATATATTGGCTCTCATTTTTCTCCCGAGCCTAAATCTAAGCCTGTGTTGGAGCGGTGGACTTTTCCTCTGTTCCTACCTTTTCGAAAGTGTGCCCTGGAGACAGAGGAGATAGGTAAATGGAATTGCCTAGAGAATGAGCCCTGTGACCCCTAAACCAGAGTGGGGGAGCCCTTCCAGATGCTCCATCATTCACAGGGCCCCTGTCTGGCCTTCCTCCTGCAGTGCTCTCTCCACACGGTAAGACATGCCCTGGGCCTTGGGCACATGTCCACTCACAGCCCCGCCTTCCTTCCAGAGCACATCACAAGTATCTAGGATGCTAGAATGCCTTGACTCTGGCCTGCATGCGCCTCCTCTCTGGACCATCCTCCCAGAGGGAGAGTGGACCTCACCTCTAGTGTGCATGCTGACCTGGGGGTGGCCAGGGGTCATCTGTCGGGAAGTGGATGGAGTTTGAACATGTGGGCTGGGGTGTCTACTTGCAGGCATGTGAGGGCCCTCACAGCATACTAAAACTGTGGTTGGGGGACCAGCTCTCCCCAGGTCACCACCCTTCTGTATAGAACTCAGAATAGTCCAAGAATAATAAATTCAAACCTGGCCCTCTGTCATTTTCACACGGTCTATTTTTCAAGGTAGGAAATTAAACATTTCATTTGACTAGCCTGTTCGTTTGATTTATAACCTTTAAATATTTCAACACATGCTGTGTGGGCCTCCATTCCTCTCATCCCTGGCCATGCAAATGTTCAGAGCAGACCTGAAAGAGAGGTTTGCAAGGTGAGAGCAGATGTTTGGGTACAAAGGAGACATGACAGCAGATCTATGAACCAAAGTGGTGTGTCCCTACAGCCTGGCGAGGCTGCCTTCTTGGAGTGGCTGTGAATGACGTCTCTTCCTTTTCAGGTCACTTTCAGGAAAGACCACTGTGACGCCTGCCTCCTGTCCCTGGGTTGTGATGTGATGGCGAGCGCAGCAACTCTGAGACCTACTCCATGAGCTACGAGCACGTGCTGCAGCACGCCAACCGGACGCTCCACAGGAAGGAGCAGGTGGGCTGCCGGGGGGCGGGAGCTGCAGGGAAGCCCAGGGGTCGCTCAGAAGAGGAAAATAAAGCTGAGAGGAGGAGGAGGGGAGTGGTTTTTATGGCAGAACTATGGGTGAACGATCCTCTCTCCACATTTCTCTTCTCAATATCTCATTTTCCTGGACTCTGCTATTTTCAGCTGCGAAAGTGATGGCCCCCATAACACTGGGTTATGTGCTTTGGGAGTGTCCCACGGGGAACAGGAGAGGTGAACAGCAAAGGGGCTGTCCCCCCGGGGGAAGGTGAATAGCTGACCTTTCCACCTCAGCAAACACAAGGTTCCCTGTGCTGTTCCTGGGCTGGCGAAGAAGCTAGGTCTGTGAGCAAACTGTCTCTGGGGGCAGGGCATGTTCAGCCCTTTAAGGTACAGTCCCACTGCTGGGATCTGAGAGTCACTGCCCCTGTCCCAGACTGTGCACTGCCATGGAGTAAGTGGCACCAGAAGTCCAGTGTGGTTTTAGTTTATACCTAAGAAAAGTGCAAAAGTCTGAGAGACTAATTAAAATCTCAAAGGAAGCATCAAAACGTCAGGTCGTGAGTCTGGTATTTGCCTGCCTTTTAGCTCATCCCCACTGGTGAGTTCTCTGCATCCCTGTGGATACTGGAGGTTGATGTTGTCTTTTGATGCTGTGCTGGACATCCTGGAGTCCAAGGGACAACAAGCATAGTCCCATCTGCAGACAGAGCCCAAAGTTCCCAACACGAGGCCCCATTAACATAAACAGGAGGTGTCCAGAGCATGTTGTACTGTGAGCCCTGGATGAAGAGTGCACGTTTAAGTTGGTTGTGACCTGCTTTCTCCCCGTCAGGAATTAGAAACTATACGAAGAGGCCAGGGTCCACCCGAGGGTGACGCTGCCCAGGTAGGCCAATTACTAATACTATAAAAAGGTTATCCTCTCCATTTCTCACATCCCCACTCGGGATTAACCAGAGTTGGGACATGTTAGTGACATTTGCTCGTGTCAGCTGTAGGAGTCCCATCAATGACGGTTCACTGCAGAAACACCTGAGGAGTACTTGGTTTTTAAGCAATTCTGTTTGGAAGGCATTTGTTTCCTTTTTCTTTGGTTTTTTAGTTGTTTTCTTATTTCATATTTTTTTATTTGTTTTTGTTATTTGTTTTCTTTGAGATTAAAATATATTCTAAAAAAGAAGGAGTATTTGGGCTGAGATTCAAGGGAAAGTCATTGGAAATGGAACCCAAGAGAGTTGGAGTATTTTCTTCAAGTAAAAAGTACTAAAATAGTGGTACTCTGGGGGCATTCAGTCCAGACAGCACATTACAGAGCATGAACTAAGTGTCCAGTACTGCTCTGGGACTTTTGAGTCAACTTGGATTCTTCTGCTCACACTTGGGCAGCAGGAGGTTCCCCTTCTGCATTGAGTTCAAAACAGGATTGCACGTTCAGTGCTAACCTATACGCAACTGTTCTGTAGTAGCAGTTTGGAATTCCTAAATTGGGCATCCGTATCTATTTCTGCTTCTAGATTGCAGAGCTTAGTCACAATATGATCATGGAAATCACCGCTGAGAGCTCAACTCACAGACTTGGAAGAGGAGAATCTGAATCTCAAGAAGCAGATGAGAAAAGAAGTCCAGGAGGACCATGAAGCATTGGTTCAAGCTCTGTTCATGACCTGTTTACACATGAACGTGAGTGTCACCCATCAAATGTCTAAGCAGACCCTCTGGGAGCCAGGATAGCTGATTTCCACAGTGGCTGCACGTAGGTCAACGACAGGATGGACTCTGTGTAACAAGAGAGCCTTAGGACCAAGAATTTCCCAGCTCTAAGCTTTTGCTGCAGAGTCAGCGATGGGTTGTCATCATTTTACCATAATAGACACTGAATTTTGGATAATTTAAATGTTTACTCTTCAAACTCTATTACCAGTGCCATTGTTGCCATCTGTGCTGCTGGGGCGGGTTTCTGCTGCTCCAAGCTCCCACCACTTTCTACTACTGTTTTATCTGTTGAGTGTGACTATTCAAAGGGGACAGAAGAGTGTTCTGGGCCAACACAAACCCCGTGTAGGTAGAACAGACATCTCCTAAGAGCTCTCTGGGCAGATTCAGAATTTGAATCAGCTTTTAGAGATTTGTCTCAACTCTCAAAATGCCTGCCAGACTTTCTGTGACATTCAGAGAGCCACTGACGTGTCAGCCAAGACCCATCCCAGAAGAGAAGTGATGGGGTGCCACGTGCCTGCAGCACTGTCAAAGCCAATTCTGAGTGCCACGTACCTGCAGCACAGTGGAAGCCAATCACTTTCATCCATGTCTGAGCAGCCATAGGATAGACGCCCCATGCCTTAAATGACCCAGCAGGAGACCTGGTCCAGCTGCCCCAGCTGTGTGAATTTCAGTACAAAGCTATGCCCCCTATCCTGCTCCCTTCCTTGTTATTGGATATACCCCAGAGCCAGCCCATTTAGGTCCTTACCTCACTGTCTCTCCCTAAGGGTTCCAAGTGGTCCCCATTGTCGTTATGTTAATGGGAGTGTCCACCAATACTCACCTTGGCCTGGTCATCCCAAAGAGGATTGGCGATTTCTCCTTACTTGCAAAGTACAGTTCTTACAAACACGAAAGCATCAAAACCAAAATTCATTTGGCTTGGTGCTGCTGGAGGTGGCATGAGCAGACAGTGAAGGCTGGAGTTTGCCAAGTGATCTTTTGAATGTGAGATTATTGAGAATTTTCTTAAGTTCCTTTTACCTTCTGCCAGAAGTGTCCTGCTGAACACTTGGAGCTGTGGGCCTTGGAGCAGGACAACTTGCATAAAAAGTGAAGTCTTTACTGCTCCCAGGCTAAAGCCCCCTCAAGTAAGGAATTCCTGTTCTACTATAGGGCTCCAAGAAGGTGGTGAAGTTACCACTGTGTGGCCAGCAGCCAGGCTTCCTACCCTGGCTCCCAGCTGGGCGCCATCCCCCTGCCATCCTCTCCAGGGAAGTGGTGCAGAAGGGAGAGGACACCCCTACCCAGGCTGTCATAACAAAGTGCCATTGACTGGGTAGCTTAAACAACAGAAATTTATCTTTTCATAGCTCTGGCAGCTAGACGTCTGGAAGCCAGGTTGCCAGAAGGGTCTGTTCTTGGTGAGGGCTTCCCTTCCTGGTTCCAGATGGCCACCTTCTCACTGTGTCCTCACATGAGGGGACAGAAAGAAAAATCTGTCTCTCTCTTCCTCTTCTTAAAAGGCCACAGTCTTTTCAGAATAGAGCCCCACTCTTATGACCTCATTTTAATCTGAATTACCTCCTAGAGATCCCATCTCTAGATGCTGTCACAATGGGGGTTAGGGTTTCAACATACAAACTGGGGAAGACACAACTCGGTCCCCAGTGCTGCGTCTGCGGTTGCACTCACCACTGATCAAGCTGCTTCTTCAGATGCCATTAGCCATAGCCATGCAGAGCAGAATGTTTCAGAATGAAGGTTTTTGCTGGAGCTGAAACAGGAAGGCAGCAGCCTGGTTCCTTCCTCCACTTTATCTCCAGTTAATAGGGTCCCTTGGTGGTGTCCCGTCCACTCTCTTGTCTGGTCAGATTCTGCTCTGAGTCAACCTGGCAGCAAAAGTCCTCGCTTCAGCTTTTCAAGTAACTCACAGGGCGCTGTGGGGACACACTTTCCCCCTGTGCCCACCCCCTGTCCTCCCAGTCCAGCGTGCCTGGGTGTTGACAAGGAGGGCACACTGTCTGCACAGCTGTGCAAGTGATGACGCCCTGTGGATAAAGGATGATCCCGGCAGGGCTGCTGGTGTGATTTCACACAATCCATGTTGGCATCATTGTCCGGATGGAAGGTGTTTCATTGTGGAATCATTTCCAAAAGTCAGGTTGTAGAAGGCACAATGCCTCTTTCTCAATTGCTCTCTCCTCCACCCAAATCCATTGTACTGCCGTGACGGGTCTGCAATTTGTAGGAGAAGCTGGATGAGAATCAGCTTGATTTGATCCAGAAAGTGTGTGGACAGCCAAGTGAGGACAGATGGGATGGACACTGTGAAGGACCTAAAGAGAAAGTGGGGCTTAGCCAGACCTGGAGCAGGAATGCAAGAAATCCCAGCCACAGTATGTGACTTTGTTTAGCAATGGGATAGCAGCGTTTCCTCCCAGCATCTGGTCCGCGGTCGGCCCTGTTTATATTCCCTTCTGATGTCCCTGGGAAAGCATGGGGCATTTTAACGGGGTCACTGGGACTCAGTGCACAATGGTGTTATCTCCTGGAAGGCATGTTTCTGAGGTTAGGATTCCTGCCCTTCCCAGGAAAATATTGGAGCCAGCCTTTTCTAAAATGAGCCTTCTTAGCAGAAGCAGCTGTGGGCCTTGGAGCAGGACCACTGCAGCCTGGCCGCCCTCGTGTGCAAAGAGAGGAGCCTAGGTCGCTGGAGGCTGGCTGTGCCACAGGCGCACTTTTGGGCCCAGCTGAGCAGGGCAGAGAAGGTGAGCTCCGGGGAGGGGAGGCCTAGACAGCCCAGGTAGCCCCTCCGTGGCTGCAGCATCTGGGCTAGTGGGCACTGATATCAGGCAGCAGGGCCAACCACCTGGAAGGATCTGACAGTCAGTGGTTTTCTTGGGGACAGGCAGCGTTAGAGCCTTGGGAGAAATAGAAAATAGGCAGAAGCAAACAGTGAAGGCGATCAATCAGAATTAGCACGAGGGGAGTGGAAGACGGAAGACAGACTTTGACGGGGCCGTGGCTGCTTTGTGAAAACACTTCATATCTTTGACTTTCACACGTGGTTCTCTGAGGAAAGTGAAGTAACAAAATAATAAATGGAAAATCTGCTTTAAAGCAAATTGCAACCAAAGCACATTATCGATAGTGCTTTGGAAACTTTCACTTACTGTTTCTGAAATCCTATTTAAGTCTGATCTGTCATAGCGTCCTTATTAAAATCCTGGAAGCAGGTACCAGCAGGTGCGCCCTTCTACCAGAAGCTGGAAAGAAGGGGGGATGAGGAAGTAGTTTAGATACTGCTAAACTGTTTTGCTTAGGAAGCTCAAAACGTGGAAAGGAAACTTACTTCCTCTCCTACTGTCTTTGGGATGTTTACAGGAATCTATTCAAAGTAAAAAAGCCTGTTTGAGCATCAAGCTGATGGCAGAACAAGAAGCAGGTTTATTTCGCCAGCTCTCAGGCGGGTCCTGGCCAGGGCACAGGCAGACAGTGCGAGGCTATGGAAGCAGCAGGACGACCAGGTATCTGGGCCTCAGACCCTCTCTCTCCTTCTCTCAGAACATGTCTGCAATGCTGAACGTGGCAACCAGCTGCAGCCGCCGAAGCTCCACTGTGTGAAGCTACACAATGGCACAGCCAGGAAGAGATGGTCTGGACTGGGCCTTTCCAGCCCCAAAACCAAAGGCAGTGGTCAAAAGGCTTTTGTTCTTAACTTGTGTTTGGCTAAGATGATCAAATATTATCCAGAGCAAGATTATTGTCTTGTGCGTACACCTGTCTGAGGTGTATGTTTCCCTGTTTGAGGATCTTCTGCCCAAGGGTATCTTAGGACCCAGGACTCTGCCTGGCACACAGGCCTTTCACAGTGCAAGCACCCTGGCTGATAGCACCCCTCTGCATGTGCAGAGTGGCTCAGACTTTGTTACCGTCCCCCAGACAGAGAGTCTCAGGTCCTTTCCCATTGAGTCTTACTTTTGGAAGTTACTGCTGCTTGAAAGAGGCTGGCACCCAAGTTACACTGTTTTAAATATAAGCGTTTCCTAACTGTGCCAACCCTCTGACCATGAATGAAGCAGAGACCCTGAGTTTAGAGAATGGCTGAGTTTCAATAATAGTCTGGGAAAGCCAGACTTAAAGTCACCATACAAATATGAATATTCATTAATATTAAGTATTGATTAGTATTTAGGATGCTACTTATTAGAAAAACTTTGGTACAGAACCAAATTATCACTACTACTTTCTTTCTTTAACCATCTAGAATCTGACTTCCCTGAAACTGTTTTGGAAGTCAAAACAGAGCCAGAATCAGACCCTCCCCTCCCACTCTGTGTGTGTGCAGTGTGACCCTGTCGCCTGGGGCTAAGCCCTGACCCCTCCACTACTTCCTCCTGATGAAGGCTTCATGACAATGTGAATATCATATGTCATAGCTATGATGATCACGCTAATAAGCTAATTAACATACACATTTTTATCAAATCTTGGTGCTAATGCGACCAAATCATTTGACTGTTACTGCCATTGAGTGGCCTGGTCGCTTGACTGGCCTTTCCTGTCCGTTTATTCTGCTTCCCTCTGACTGTGGCCTCGGGGCTTACAGCATCAGTGCCAGGCTCATGCTCCCGCCTAGCAGAGCACAGAGCAATTGGATTATGGCAATCCTACATGCCCCTGGGCCCCAAAGGACGGAATGGTTGCCATGATGCCCAATCCTGGCCTTCTGCCGAGAAAGGCTCTGTGCTTCTTTCACTTCTTTTGGCTTTTTCCTACCACAGGCTCAACTGCTGAAGGAGTTAGAGCACAGAGGGACCCAGGAGGCTCTCACTGCAGCAGCTGCATGTCATAAAAACATCCACCATGGAGCAGCTCCTGGAAGATGTTGCACAGAAAGGACAGCAACTGCAGCTCCTGGCTGAGAAGGCTGAGAGGGCCTCGAGACTGGACAGCTGCAGCGGGAGAAAATAAAGAGGGGGCCCCACCAGGTAAACCCCGGGGAGGGGGCTCCATCAGATAAACCCCAGGGAAGGGCCCCACCAGGTAAACCCCAGGGAGGGGGCCCTACCAGGTAAACCCCGGGGAGGGGACCCCACCAGGTAAACCCCGGGGAGGGGACCCCACCAGGTAAACCCCGGGGAGGGGGCCCCACTAAGTAAACCCCGGGGAGGGGGCCCCACCAGGTAAACCCCGCAGAGGGAACTCCACAAGGTAAACCCTGGGGAGTGAAAGCCCCCCCAGTAAGAGCCATTGTCACCTTCCCCTGCTTTTCCATGACTCTCTCCTGCCTGCCACAGGGATGTTTCCCAACCTGTGTCACTTCTAGGAACCCCGGGGAAATGGTCAGATTCAGATTTACATTGTGGTTATTGCTGGGCAAGCAATAGCCCCCTAGTAACCTGCTTGAAAAACATGTTCCTATCCAACTCTAATCCCTGAACTAGGATTTATAGAAAATTCCAAGAAGCAATCTGGGAAAGCAGCAAATATGACGGAAGCTATTAGATTGTATTCTAGTGTTTCTGGAACTGGAGAGACAAAAATGAAAGGCAAAAGTGGTTTGTAGACAAAATACACAGGGTATTCCAAAAGTAGCCCTATAGGAATAATTAACAAACTCAGGCCACATTTTAATTATGTTATCTTTGTAATATTTTTTACATTTATATTATTAGAGGCTGGGCGTGGTGGCTCATGACTGTAATCCAAGCACTCTGGGAGGCCAAGGTGGGTGGATTGCTTGAGCTCCTGCATTGAAGACCAGCCTGAGAAAAAGTGAGACCCCATCTCTACTAAAAATAGAAAAACTGAGGCAAGAGGATTGCTTGAGCCCAAGAATTTGAGGTTCCTGTGAGCTATGACACCATAGCTCTCTACCATGGGTGACAGCTTGAGACTCTGTCTCAAAAAAATGGGGGGGGGAACAGTGCCCCACAGAGCAGGCACTTCATACATATCCATTCAATGAGCAAGTCACTTAATTCATTCACCAGTGATAATAGGAGATGGAAAGTTAAATTAAATTATTGGTCAAGTGTTTCATGCCTGAAGAAGATTAGTAAGGAGAAATCCACAAAAATAATGACAAAAATTTAAAAGTTGAGTTGAATTGAGGGAATGTTAAAGAAAATGTTGGTGTCGAAATAGAGAAATAGAGTCATTTTGTTTTGTTTTGTTTTGGGGTTTGTTTTTTTTTTTGCAGTTTTTGGCCAGGGCTGGGTTTGAACCTGCCACCTCCAGCATATGGGGCCAGTGCCCTACTCCTTTGAGCCACAGGCGCTGCCCTAGAGTCATTTTTGGAATAAAATAAAATCAGAATTTCACATTGATTTCATGAAAAGTAAATGAAAATATGACTGAACCCATAAGAAAGATTTAGTATCCCACATTTGTGGTACGGACTATGCCTTTCTAAGGGCCACCACAAAGGGAGGGAGAGAGTCCATAGATTAGTTTCTCCAGTGAAGAGTTATCTGTTTCATGGCAGAGATTCTGGAGGGAGTCATACAGTTTGAAGTTTCTCTTATTAAATACTTATTTTCATCATGCATCTGTAAAAATCCTTGGCTCTTTCTAAATCATCCTAATAGCTCTCCTGACAGCTCGTGTATCCTGGGCCTACCCAGCTCACATAGCAACTGTCAGCCAGGGGGAGCCCCCAAGGTCCCCAGTGGTTTCTGTAACCCACCTCTAGCCTTGGACTCCGTGGGCAGGTATGGACTATCTGACCTCAAAGCGCACCAATGTCCTTGTCGGCCTCCTACGCCCGGTAAGGTCACTTACAGCGCAGCCCTGGAGTCCCACTGCCTGTTCCCTCATACTCCCAGCCCTCCAGCTGTGTGACATCGGGCAAGGTCTGTGGTCTTTCTGCACTGTAGTTTCCCCAGCAGTACGATGAAGATAATGTGCTCACCAGGAGGGATTTGGGGGGAAATTAAATTCAGTCATTGCAATAAAGCACTTAGAACAGGGTGTGATATACAACCTGGGAACATGAAGGCAGACAAGCCTTGGGAACAGGTAGATAGTCCTGGGCTCAAATCCTGGCTCTACACTCACTGGTTGTGTGACCTTGGACGCATCACAATGCCTGCCTCCATGAAGTGGGGTGCAGCTGCTAACACGAGGTGGGGCCATAGGAAGCATGTTCCTTCTCCTTGCTAGTACCCCTCCAGTGCTTCGTGGTGACCTGGTTCAAAATATCTTGATCTGGGGGGAGACGCCTGTGGCTCAGTGGGCAGGGCGCCGGCCCCATATTTCGAGGGTGGTATGTTCAAACCCAGCCCCGGCCAAACTGCAACAAAAAGTAGCCAAGCGTTGTGGCAGGTGCCTGTAGTCCCAGCTCCTTGGGAGGCTGAGGCATGAGAATCGGCTACCCCAATAGCAGGAGGTTGCTGTGAGCTGTGATGCCACAGCACTCTACCGAGGGCAATGGAATGAGACTGTCTCTAAAAAGAAAAAAAAAAATCTTGATCTGTTTCCCCAGGTTCCCGCCCATCGGGAATGGAGATCCTACACAAATCATTGTATGTAGAGGGACTTTGGACCTAGTTTATATTAGCCAGTGTTCCCAACTCTAGACCTCTGATATGCTTTACACTTGAGAGCCTCTACACACACAAAGAATAGCCTATTCTAACATTTTAGGGCAAGGCTGCGGTCACAGCTCCAAGTACACAGGGGCCTCTGATGGGGGGGGGGGGCACGGGCAGGAGTAGACTGTAAAACACGCGGCTAAAGTTTTGAGATTAGCGAGTATGTTCATTCCCTAGGGTTGCCATAAAATTATCACAAACGGGATGGCTTGGAACAAGAAAAATGGGTTTCTCTCAGGAGGCCAGAAGTCTGAAACTGAGGTATTAGCAAAGTCTGTTCCTGTTGCAGGCTCTGAGAAAGAGCCTGTTGCATATCTCCCAGCTTCCGGTGGCTGCCGGGGACCCTTGGCGTCCCTCAGCTTGTAGTTACATCACTCTGGCTTCTGCCACCGCTGTCACAGGGATGTCTCCCTTATAAGTCCTTCTGTGTGTCTATATCCTATCCTCTCCTTGTAAAGACAATGGTCATTTCATTTGGGGCTTACCCTAAATCCAGTATGACTTCATTCTAGCTTAAGTACATCCAAATGAAGCCACATCCTGAGGCTCCAGGTAGACGTGAATTTTAGGAGGTACCAGTCAACTCACTACTGTGTGTCGAGCTTTTTGATAATGAAAAGTAGGAGGCCGGATACGGTGGCTCAAGCCTGTGATCCTAGCTCTCTGGGAGGCCACGGTGGGAGGATTGCTTGAAGCCAGGAGTTGGAGACCAGCCTGAGCAAGAGTGAGACCTGTCTCTACCAAAAATAGGAAAAATTAGCCAGGTCTTGTGACGGGAACTGTAGTCCCAGCTACTGAGGAGGCTGAGGCAGGAGGATCACTTGAGGTTGCATTCTGGCCTGGATGACAGAGTCAGCCCCTATCTCAAAACAAAACAAAACATAACAAAATTAGGAGATGATAAATTCAAAATTAAAAATACCTGTGAGCTATGCAGATGAGGTGCACGTGGATTCAGGGACTCTCCATCTGGGACACTGAGGGTCAGCTGTGCAAGTGGGAGCCGCATCAGTGAATACCAAGGCTGCCTCTAGGACAGGCCTGTCACACCTGGGAGCCGGTGCTTAGGCATTCCCAGCAGACTGAGAGTAGGGATCTGGGCGAGAGATGGTCTTTCGTCCACTTGAAGTTTACCAGAGCTCTTGCGTCTTGAGTATAGGTACCGTGGCTTGGCCCTCAAGGTCCTGAGTGAACAGGGCCCTCACTCCCCTCTTCCAGTGAAATAAACATAAAAGATACAACTTTGCAAATAAGCTCCTAGCTGTTATAAGGTAATAAATGATTTCAAGGGCTGCCTTTGTTCCTTTTGGGTTAAGTCCTGAAGCTCTTGATTCTCCGAAGGCTAAGTTCAGCCCAACCAGGACTTCAAGAAGGCCTGGTTCTCTTCCTGGGGTAGCCTGGGACCCATAAGCTCCCTAGGAAACGGCCTATGATCTGAGCAAACCAAAGTGAGCAGCACAAAACATCTCTGCTTCTCCAACACCTTCCCCTCAGGTGAGAAGCAGGCTTGCCCAGGAGTGCAGTGTGAAGCTCGGCGCTTTCCGCCGTGTCGAAGAGCTCTGGAGTCAGCTAAGAGAGGCTGCACCGTCTTCCGTCCAGATGAGCTCACCAGGCGGTAAGAATATCCCCTCCCCTGGCTAGAGAAACCTCCCAACCTCTGGGGTCTGAATTGAAGGAGGGTCTAGGTGAATAGCAAAAACAACCTGGTGGTGATCAGTTGGGTCCTCCATAGTATTTATGAATGAACAAATACGCCGGAACAAATAAACCTTAATTTCAATCCATGGACATTCAGAACTTTCTTCTTTAGTTTGCCTTGGAGTACCGACTTCCTATACTCAAAGGTTTTAATGGTAAAATCTAGTCCCAGGAGTGTGTAATATACTACTTAAAGGAGCAGTCCCTAACCTTGTTGGCACCAAGAACCAGTTTCATGGAAGACAATTTTTCCACAGATGGAGGGTGTGGTTTTGATATGAGTCTGCAAGCAATTCATTTATTATTTGCAGTCAAGCCTCTCTGCTAATGATAATCTGTATTTGCAGCCACTCCTCAGTGCCTGCATCCCCACCTCAGCTCTGCCTCAGATCAGCAGGCTTTAGATTCTCCTGAGGAGCTCTGAACCTAGATCCCTCACACGCACAGTGTCCAGTGGGGTTCATGCTCCTATAAAAATCTAACACAGAGCTTGGGGATGGTACAGGGATGGGGAGCAGCTATAAATACAGATGAAGTCTCACTCTCTCCTCTGCTGTGTGGCCACAGACCAACACGGGGGGTTAAGGACTGCAGACTTAAAGCACATGGAGTACTTCCCTAGATTTTGAAACATCTTAATATGTTAGAACATCAAGGACCACATTTCTCTGGTGTTATTCATAAAACACATTATGATTCTTGAAGAGTCCTATAAGAACAGCAATGAAAATTGACCACTGGTGGTGCAGCCAGCAGGCAGCATGGAGCAGAAGCCAGACCCAGGACGTCTCTAAACTAGCTTCCTCCTCTACAGGATGAGGATCAAATAAAGTTCTCTTCTAGGTCTGACTATGAGAACTGTCACCAAATACCAGCAACCACGACTGGCCTGGTGTTCTGATAGACAAGTTTCTTCTTTCCTGTTTGGTGGTTGAGTGTGTTGGCTTTGGAGAAAGACTTTGTCACTGCGAACTGTGTGATCTTACACAGGTTAATTAGCCTCTCTGTAAACTGGGAATGCCCACCCCAAAGGCTTGTTCTGAGGATTAAGTGAAATAGTGCTTGTCTGACACTTAGTATAGAATAGCAGCACTTAGTCATCGTGCAAATTTGGGCTACACGTACACTTAACATGTATGTGTTTAGCCCTTTATCTACTCTTCCTTTTGGCTAGTTACCAGGGTGAATGAGCTGAGAAAACGCAGGCTTTCAGAAACAGAGTCAAAGATCAAGTTACTCTGGGTTTACCAAGGGCAGGGCTGGGCTTATACAAAGCTCCCAGGGCCTCCACCTGGCCTTGGTGCTGCTGCCTGGCCCTGACAGTAGGGGCTGGTGTCTCCTGCCCCAGCCCAAGGACTGAGAGGATCGACAGTACCTCAGGGCCCTATTTTGACTCTGACCTTGAGCAGTTCTGCACCTCACACTGTTCTTTCCACACCCACGGGATTTTTCTCTCTCCTTTTCTCGCCTCTGCCTCCAGCCTGCCCAAGCATCTTTTACATCCCTTTCTGGGTTAACGTGCCCTAGTGAACTTCTACCCACACCCATGAATGTCCTCCAACACATTTACAAAAGAGAACCAGAGTGAGGCACGAGGCGGGGGGGAAGACCCTACTTCCCAGATCAGGGAGGTAACAAAAAGGGAAAGAAGCCTCTTTCCCAAGAAATAGAGGTAGAAGTTACTCCCAGGCCTCAGCCCACATCTGCTCTTCTCTGCAACGAGAGGAGGCGCCTGAGGGGACAGCCAGTTATATATCACATACTATTAGTGAGAGAAGGTAAAATTCAGCTGTATTCCCAGCCCTCCTGCTGACATGGTCAGGAGCAGGTGAGGATAGGAGACAGTTACAAAGAACTGAGCTCTGGATCAATTAAAATATTGACATAGCTTTATAGTAGAATAAAATAGAAATCTTAAGTATTATTTAATGTGACAGAGGACATAGAAATGATAAATTTGATTTTATGTGATACAAATAGATTATCTTCCAAGATAGCAGAGGGAAGCAAAGGCAACTCCTGGCTGAGAAGTTGTGTATGTATTCGCCTCAAGGCACGTTGAGTAATTAGCCCAACTCTGACACTGAAGAAAATGTAACTCCATGATCACTATATTAGACAATAATGTTTCTTTAATTATTGTGATTGAATTTTTATCAAGTTGCTTACATAAAAATTTGTGATTCTTTAGGTTCCGGGTTATCTATTTTGATTTATAAAACTAATTTTTTAAAAATCATAGCTGTGTACATTAATGAAATCATGGGGTACAATGTGCTGGTTTTATATACAATTTGAAATATTTCATCAAACTGGTTAACGTAGCCTTCATGGCATTTTCGTAGTTATTGCGTTAAGACATTTATATTCAACACCTAGTAAATTTCACATGTACTCTTATAAGATGCACCATAGGTGTGGTCCCACCAATTACCCTCCCTCCACCAATCTTCCCCCTCCCCTCCCCTTCCTTTCCCCTTTCCCCATATTCTTGGGCTATAATTGGGTTATAGCTCTCATATGAAAGCTATAATTTAGCTTCATAGTAAGGCTGAGTACATTGGATACTTTTTCTTCCATTCTTGAGATACTTTGCTAAGAATATGTTCCAGCTACATCCATATAAATATGAAAGAGGTGAAGTCTCCATCTTTCTTTAAGGCTGCATAATATTCCATGATGTACATATACCACCATTTTTTTTAAATTTTTTTCTTCATTTTTCTTTTTTTTTTTTTATTGTTAAATCAAACCTGTGTACATTAGAGCAATCTCCTGTACCCATTCTAAGATGCACCATAGATGTGGCCCCACGCATTATCCTCCCTCCACCAAAACCTCCCCCCTCCCTTCCCCTTTCTTGGCCCTTTCCCCATAGTCTTGTGCTATAGTTGGGTTATAGCCTTCATGTGAAAGCTATAATTTAGCTTCATAGTAGGGCTGAATACATTGGATACTTTTTCTTCTATTCCTGAGATACTCTGCTAAGAAGAATATGTTCCAGCTCCATCCATGTAAACATGAAAGAGGTAAAGACTCCATCTTTCTTTAAGGCTGCATAGTATTCCATGGTATACATGTACCACAATCTGCTAGTCCATTCGTGGGTCGATGGGCACTTGGGCTTCTTCCATGACTTAGCAATTATGAATTGGGCTGCAATAAACATTCTGGTACAGATGTCTGTGTTATATTGTGACTTTTGGTCTCCTGGGTATAAACGTAGTAAAGGAATTATAGGATTGAATGGCAGGTCTATTTTTAGATCTCTAAGTATTCCCCAAACATCCTTCCAGAAAGGACGTATTAGTGGGCATTCCCACCAGCAGTGTAGAAGTGTGCCCTTTCCTCCACATGAATGTCAACATGTCTGGTTTGGGATTTTGTTATGTGGGCTACTCTTACTGGGGTTAGGTAATATCTCAAAGTAGTTTTGATTTGCCTTTCTCTGATGATTAAGGATGATGAGCTTTTTTTCATGTGTTTATAGATTTTGCATCTGTCTTCTTTAGAGAAGTTTCTCTTTAAGTCCCTTGCCCACCCTGAAATGGGGTCACGTGTTCTTTTCTTGCTAATAAATTTGA
>CAUYPK010016663.1:0-10190 GCA_963574355.1 Loris lydekkerianus | reverse complement strand
TGATTTGCATTTCTCTGATGATTAAGGATGATGAGCATTATAGGTGTGTATATACATTTATCTTGATGATTTTAGGTTTTTTTCCTTCATGTTGATTCTAGTCTGTTGACTATTTGTCTTGGTGAGGTCCTTCTTGCAATGTATCTCCCTGGCATGCTCTAAGCCGTGGCTATCTGGATATCTAAATATCTCACAAGACAAGGGGAATTTTCCTCAATTATTTTCTCAAATAGGTTTTCCAAACTTTTTGCTTTTTCTTCTCCTTGGGGAATACTTATGATTAATAGCTGAAAATGTTTTACCTGGTTTCATAGTTCTTGACATCTTTGCTCAATTTTTAAAATTATTTTTTCTTTGTTTTTGTCTGCATTAATTCACAAGATTTGTGTTCAATTTCTGAGATTCTTCTACTTAATCCAGTTCATTTTTGCAGCTTTCATCTGTATTTGGTAATACTTCAAAGAATTTTTCTTTCTAGAGTTTTTTTTTTTTTTTAATAAAATATTTCTTTTGCAAATTTCTCGTGCCTATCTTGAATTGTTATTCTGATTTTTTTGTGCTGGTTTTCAGATTTCTCTTGTATCTCATTGAGTTTTCATAAAATTGATGTTTTGAACTCCTTCTCTGTGATTCAGAAATTTCATTTTGGTTATGCTCCATTTCTAGAGTTTATATGATCCTTTGAGGGTGTCATAACTCTCTACTTTTTCATATTCCAGAATTATTATGCTGATTCCTTCTTAGCTGGAGAAAATGTCACTTCTTATTTTTGCATTTACTTTCATTTAGATGGGACTTTTTTCTTCTTTACAATGTGACTATAGTATATGTTAATCACGATTGTTTGGCTTTGCTTCTGGGTGCTTTCAGTAGTCAAACCTCTGTATGAATTCCTTGCTTTTAGATAACATTAGTGTGGTAGTTTTCTTAATTGCTAGCTGTAGTGGTGGTTTACTGGGCATGTGAGCATACTCTTGGCTTCCTGTGCAGCCATGGTGTTGCTGATCTTGATAAGCTTATCTTATTCCATGTGCTATGTACTTGTTTGTTTTGGGTTGTGTAGCTTGACCTCCAGGCTCATAGGTAGTGCTTATAGGGAAATCTGGATGATGTAGTAGTGGTAGGATAGGGATTATGCTTGATCTTTGTGTACTGAAAGAAGTTCTCTGGTGCCTCAGACCATGGGCTTGTCTTTGGGATGCATGGTGGCTTGGGTTCTATGCTGAACCCTAGGTTGGGGCAGAGATGGGTGGAAGTAGACTAGGCAGGCCCACCCTTGAATTCCTTCATGGTTGGCAAAACACGAGCCCTGATAGGGATGGCAGGAGAGAAGCTTAAGTTTCCTTGATTATAAGTAACTTTAGTGTGCTAACTTTCCCAAGTGGCACTTGGAATAGTAACATATTGGGTGTGCAAACAGGTTTAAGGCCTCTTGAGTAGCCAGGGTGCTATGCAAAGCTTTTCTCCTTCCTGAGCATTTGGAATTGTGTGAGTAGGTGTTGTAATTCATTGTGCAAGTTGACTTTCCAGCCAGTAGGTTCCTATAGGAGAGAGCCACTTGTGGTGGTGTCAGTGGGGTTAATTCTTGACTACTGTTACCAGGAGAAATCTTCAAATGTCCCAGGTGACGGGCATGGCTCTGGAACTACATGGGGCCTCTGTCCCTTGTTTTACCACTAAAGCCAGTGGTGGGAGGCAAGGCCTGGGCTCAGCAAGCCTTTAGTCATTGGGTGAAAATGTTAGCCTAAAGGGGGTCAGAGGAAATTTCTCAGTCCATTCAGGCAATGTTTCAGGGAAAACACAGTCCCCTCTACCATGCCAATGAGCTCACATAGAGAAAGAGGGGCAGCTTTGGGTCCACAGCCAAACTGACAATAGTGGGGATCACCTAGCTCTCATGGCTAAACTCAGTGTTTCTTTCTTTCTCCTGCGCTGGAAGTGGATTGAAATAGCCAGCCAAATCCCAAGCAGTCTGTGCTCAAATTGTGAAATTACCCCAGGCTATGAAACTCCCTGCCTGGGACAAAAAGCAAGGCTCCCAAGGCCATACCACTCCTGCTCCAGAGCTCCCCCATGGGCAGGCTGGCCTGACTCCTTAGTGGGAACATGTATGGCAGAGATACTGACTGGTCCTCTCATGCTCTGGGGCCTCACAGTTTACCAGTTAGACTCACCAGGCCTGGTTTTTCTCCACCTCACCTTTCAAAGCATCTGAAGCTTCTTTCACTTTTTTTGTTGAGCTCCCATGTTCCTTCTTGGATAAAAGCTCACAGTGTCAATATCTACACACTGCTTTTTCATAGTGCATGAAGTTCACTAACAAAACCTTTAATCCACCATTTGTAAATAAATCAACTGAAAAAAATAATGTTATGGATCAAGAATGGGGATAGAGCCTGGAAAAATAAAAGGGTGAAAGTGGAGAGAAACTAATGGTTTTGCTTTGGATAAAGACACCCTATTCAGTTCAGTAACATACCATAAGTTTAATTTTCCTTTGAACTTGAAGTGTTGGGTGTTTTAATTTCATACTTTCCAATCATGTTTGCAAGTAAATATTTAGTTTTCCAATCAGTAGATAACCTGTTTGCTTAATTAATTTGGTTTGTTTTTTAGAGTACTTCAAAATGTATTTCTGATAAACTTCAAACTGGAAGTTTTAAGTTAACTTTAAGTTATTATTGATATTGATTTTGATTGATAATGTAATAAAGTTTCATTAAAAATGGGAATGATAGCTAATAAGTGAAAATAATAGCAAAACAACACATAGGCACTCACAGTTTGTAAGGAGGCATAATACCAAATTAATGCCCCATTAGGACAACATGTTACCTTCTTCCAAAGGGGTTCCTAAATATAACTTAAGTGAACAGATAATTATTTAAATAAAACAATTCTTACCATACATCTTTTAAATAATACATTCGTACTTATGTTAATTTATATTCTCTTATTTTGTTAATGGACTAAAATATGACAGGAAAAGAAGAAAACCTTTTGCTTTTATAATAGTAATGATATTAATAATATGTTTGTGTGCAATAGCAGAGGGAAATAAAAGTATATGAGTATGATGATGGAAATGACCAATAAATAGCTAAAGTCAAAATAACAGCAAAAAACCACACAGGGGAAATGATATTCAGTTATCTAGTAACACAAATATTTCCTCATCACTTTCTCAAAAATGACTTTAGCCAGGATTTGTTTTTCATCTCCCTTTATGTTCACTTGAGGTTTTTGTTTTTTACCTTGCTTAATTAGGTTGTTGGCAAACCATGGCTTCATCCAGACCTATGCTTGAGTGTTTAAATGTTAATGTACAAGGGCACACAAAACATGCAACAACAATAATAAATGCCTCTTAGCAGGACACCAACCTCCACATGTTGACACAAACACAGCTGTGAGACTCTGATATACCAAGGTTATGAAACCTTACCAAGTTGTTTGTACAGTACTGCTGACTTAAGTGGATGGTGGCAAGCTCATGAACTTAATTGTCTGATCTTCATAGTTCTTCATATGGAAATCTATTTTACAGAATTTAAAGCGTCAATACATAAGAACACATTTTAAAAAAATTTAGTGAAACATTGTTAACAATTAACTCTCCCTCAAAATAAACAAACAACCCCTCCCTACAAATATCCTACAACATGGGAGCAATTGAAGGAAATGCCGTGTTCAATCTATAGAAGTCTGCATAATTATGAAAAAGAATGAATTTCATCTCCAATGGTTCCATTGGGGGAATATTTCTGTTTTTTTTAATTGAAAAAGCATATTTCTCAGTGGTTAGGGTGCCAGCCATATATACTAGGCCCACACCTGGTAAACAACAATGACAACAAAAAAGTAGCCAGGCATTGTGGTGGGCACCTGTAGTCCCAGCTACTTGGGAGGCTGAGGCAAGAGAATCACTTAAGCCCAAGAGTTTGAGTTTGCTGTAAGCTGGATACCATGCACTGTACTGAGGGTGACATAGTGAGACTCTGTTTAAAAAAAAAAAAAAGAAAAGAAAAAGAAAAAGCATATTTCAAACAATGTTCATAATCAGTTACTACTTTAAAATATAAAACACAAACAGTGTAATAAGCTGTACAGGTGTTTGTACATGTTGGAGGTTAGGAACATGGAAAGTTAGGACACAATTTACATTTTCTGTATATCCTTTAAGCATTTCCTTAGTTATGATGAGTAAATGATACTATGACAATTAAAAGAGATGATTTATATAGAAGTCATATAAAAAAGAATACATTTCCCTTTATGTTTATCTTCTGTCCCCTCACCCCTTTTCAGATTAGAGGTGTATTTTGTTCTAACCTTGAAGAATAATACATATATGTAGTTAAACTGCTTAGGAAGCAGAAAAAATCATCAACTTTGGGTACACTCCATGAACTTACATGGCTCTGATTTGAAAGTTAGTTTCTACCAATTCGCTGTGGGATAGTGTGAAAATCACTTAGTTTTTAAGAGCTTTTTAGTTTTCTCATCTCTAAAAAATGAGCAACTACTGCCTCTTGGAGTTTTTGTGAGATTCACAGGCTAATGAAAGTAGAGCAGTTAGCACAGGGACACACAATAGATACTCACCATTATTATCAACAAAGTGCCAGTTACATGGGGGTATTTAAGAAATACTTGTTACCTTATGTTTTAGCTTCCAGAAGAATTTCATATAATCCTTATTCATTATTTTCTCAGAAATTTATTGATAGTGCTCAGATTTTTTTTTTCTTTTAGTTATACACCACTTTAAGGGTTGGATATACAACAATAAGCAAAATAACAAATTAATTTCCTCTTCTTTGGAATGCACATTCCAGTATGGGAACATATAATATATACAAAAGAAGTAAATGTACAATGTCACATAGAGGTAAGTGCTATGACATAAAGCAAGGCAAAGGTCAGAGAGTGATGGGGCTGCTAGTTTAGATGGTCAGAGATGCCTCTGTGTAGTCTAAGTAGAGACTTAAATGAAGGGAAGAAATGAACCATAATTTACCTGAGAGAAGTAAGGCATGTCAGCTGGAGGGAAAAGCAATTGTGAAGACATTAAGCATTCTTGAATCTTTGAACAGCAAAGAGGTCAAGATGGAAGGAGGAGAATGAGTGAAGAGAGTAGTGGGAGATGAGATTGAAGGAGCCAGGGGCTGAAATGAGGAAGGCTTTGGATTTTATTTTTAGTGTGATGTAAATTCATTGAAAGTTTTGTTGTTGTTATTAGTTATAGTTGTTATCTTTTTCAAGTTACAATAAAATGTGTTCAGGTCCTATGAATTATCTCTTTTCTTAAGTTCTAACATAATTGAAAGATTCCATTTTTCTCTGTGTTTTACATAAATAGGGACTATCTATAAATTCATAACCTGCTACTGTATTTCATACCTTAATTGAAATTTTATGAGATTGATAATAGCATTAAAAAAACCTTGAACTATTTAACCAGCTATTCCCTAATAATTAGCCACTAGTGATGGTCTAAAGACAAAATATGGGCAATAAAGTAAAGCAAATATTCTCACTTCTTGGATACTAGCCTAATAAAATAATTTGAAATATGGAAAAAATACAAATGCTTGAATATGTTTATGGGACTGTTGCTTTGAACAGTGGAATACTGGAGGAACTATAAAGAATTAATGGCAGAGCAATCGTTTAGTAAATTATAATTTATTCAATAATATTAGTGACAAAAATTACGGTTATAATTTTTCAGAATAATAGTAGAAAATGTTAATTAAGGAAAAAATGTAAGATATAAATTTTATAATATTTTAAATTAATACATATGCATATTTGAAAAGGCCTAAAGAACATACATAAATAGGGTCTTTTCTGTGTTCTTTGGGTTTGAGGAAACTGCTTATTATAAAATATTGTTTTTGTTTTGTAAAAAATGTTGAAATTTTTTCTATAATTACAAAATATATAATGAAAAAATCCTAAAATTTTGGACTCAATTTTACAAATTTATAACTAATATAAATAAAATATTATTTATTGCATTTCTCTTATTAGTTTCTTCATAGGCTTTTTATGAATGTAGCATAGAAAATCTATTTGGAATGATATTGTTTACTTTATCTCTTTCCCAGTGTCATTTAATGGATAAAATAATATTTTTATTTATTTATTTATTTATTTATTTTTATTATTAAATCATAGCTGTGTACATTAGTGCAATTGCCTGTACCCATTCTAAGATGCACCATAGATGTGACACCACCCATTACCCTCCCTCCACCAAAACCTCCCCCCTCCCTTCCCCTTCCTTGGCCCTTTCCCCATAGTCTTGTGTTATAGTTGGGTTATAGCCTTCATGTGAAAGCTATAATTTAGCTTCATACTAGGGCTGAGTACATTGGATACTTTTTCTTCCATTCCTGGGATACTTTGCTAAGAAGAATGTGTTCCAGCTCCATCTATGTAAACATGAAAGAGGTGAAGTCTCCATCTTTCTTTAAGGCTGCGTAGTATTCCATGGTATACATGTACCACAATTTGCTAGTCCATTCATGGGTCGATGGGCACTTGGGCGTCTTCCATGACTTAGCAATTATGAATTGGGCTGCAATAAACATTCTGGTACAGATGTCTTTGTTATATTGTGAGTTTTGGTCTTCTAGGTATAGACCTAGTAAAGGGATTATAGGATCGAATGGCAGCTCTATTTTTAGGTCTCTAAGTATTCTCCAAACATCCTTCTAGAAGGAACGTATTAGTGGGCATTCCCACCAGCAGTGTAGAAGTGTACCCTTTCCTCCACATCCACCCCAACATTTCTGGTTTTGGGATTTTGTTATGCGGGCTACTCTTACTGGGGTTAGGTGACATGTCAAAGTAATTTTGATTTGCATTTCTCTGGTGATTAAGGATGATGAGCTTTTTTTCATGTGTTTGTAGATACTTTTTTGTCAGAACATAAGCTGGTCAAATCTTTGCAGCTGTCCTGCTAAGCAAGACTCACTGCTTAGTCAGCAACATGGATAACCTGAGCCTGGCTTCAACCCTGGCCCCTGACAGAGGAGCAGGAAACCAAGGCCCTCTATACAGGCCCTAGGAAAGCCCATGTGCTCTTCCTTGACACAGTTATGATGAAGCAGAGGATTCCTTGCACTAACTAAACAGTTAAGTAGCCTGGAAAAATAAAGACAGGCAGACCACTGTGTGGTCTATGAAGGCCCAGTCCAGCCAAGGCATGAAAACTAAGGCAGACATTTTCAAAGTTTTGCCAAAGACTCACCATAAGAGATTTTATATCCATGACCCAACACATAGACACACACACACAAAATACTGAAATAAAAGTTTTTAGAAACAATATTTACCATGTTCTCTCTACTTTATGTAGATGACCTTCATTGATGTCATGATTCCTAATTATTGACAGTTTGAAAAGCTCTGAACTCATGCAGTCAGACTCTTGCCCCCATCAGTCAGACCGGCATTCTCTCTCTCTGAAGAAGGAGGGAATGAGGAGAGTGGAGGAAAAGCAGACATTACCTTCCGATGCTTCCAAGGAGGAGGAAGGTCACCTGCAAGGGGGCCCAGAAACTTGGGGGAGGTAAAGATAACATGATCCTGCTCCCACCAAAACACAGACACACTAGTTTAAACAATGATTGACAGTCTCAAAAATGCCAAAATGATTTTGAGTGCTTTTTCGAATGAAGGAAATACGGTCTTTTTTTCCTGAACCGCGACTTGAATCAAAAGTGTTTTGTTTTCGTTTTTGTTTTTCTTTTTACAAACATGCTCTACTGGATGGTGTCAGAGTGTGACCAAATCGATGCATTATCTGAAGTGACTCAACCAGAACAAACCAAAACAACAAAACTGCCTTAAAGCTGAACCAGTATTATTCCAGCTCCCAGCCATTTCCAGATTCTCTCACCTCTCCCAAAGATCCCCAAATGCTTCAGACTTCCAAGTTTCTGCTCACACAGCCCCTTCCATTTAGGTGGCCCTTCCTTCCACCACTTGTCTCCCTATCTGCTTGGTAAGCACCTACTCTTCAAAACCCAACTCAAGGATGATTTTATTCATTCATTTATTTCCCTAAAAGTTTTAACTTATGCCAGGACCCATGTTTGTTAATTTGTGAACCTGATCTCTGTTTTTAAAAAATTTACAGCCTACTTAAGTGCAAGCGTTCTTATAATCTAATGTAGTGAGTATAGTAATTCAAGCAAGCACATGGGGTGTTATCAGAGTACAAGGGAAACACCCTTAACCCAGTGCAATGGATCTCATAAGAGAGCTCCTTCTCCTGAAGGAGCTGATATCTGACACTCTGGAGAGAAGAGGGGAGGAGTCTAGGGGACAGCAGTTATTTGAACTAAATATAATTTTTCCCAATGTAAAGATAAATAAACAGAGGCAAGGAGTCATTAAATACATTTTCAAAGCTGCAAAATTATCCAATAACAGGGTGGTAATTGGTCCCATGCAGGCTAGCCCGGAGGCAGGTGTCTGAATCATTAGCTTATAGTTTTTTTCCATTTGCTGTAGAAATCCAGGCAGGAGGAGAGCCCACTGGAGAGTAGATAGACGAGAGGAAGAAAGTGAATGGAAGAGGCGTGGCTGTCAGATCCACCGCGGGGTCAAGTACTAACTTTTTGGAGTTATTTAGGCCTGGCTGTCAGATCAAGGGGTCAAGTACTAACTGCAGAAAAGATGTGCCGGGAGTTGGGGGTCGTGAAGCACCCCAGTTGTCTAGGGCCTTCAGTAAAGCAGGGCTCTGCCCCCAAGTCCAGTCATCTGCTGGTTGGGCACTAGTGATTTTAAAGTGAAACCCCGGGGGGATAAGTCCCATCCTGGTAGTTATTAGCAGTGTACTTGTGGACTACACACTTACCCTTTGTGAGTTGCCATGGCTTTACCTATACAATGGGAAAGCAATATTTACTTTGAGGCTGTAGTGAGCATTAAATTAAGTAGATTGATTTTTTAAAGCACCGAGTATATTTCCTGGATCATGACATGTGGGTAATTCATATTACTTCTGCTTTCCTTTTGCATCCTGGAGGTTTGCCCTCTTGTGTTAAGGAGACGCCTGGATCCATCCACTTCCTCTGCCACGGAATGGGCAGGAGACTCTGAGCCCAGCACCATTGTGGATTGAGTTCCTGGCAGCACTATTCCTGGGAGTAGATGGGGCCAGAGTCTCATAGCACTGAGCAGAGCTCATTAGAGTAAAAAATGAAATAAAACAAGGTTTGTCTTTAAGAGCTGCCAAGAGAGCCAGGCACCACCCATCCCCTGCAGGACAGAGCTGTTAATTGTGTCATTAATAATACTTAGCATTGTCCCAGTGCTTTTCCAAGCTAATTAATTCTGCTCCAAATCCCGGAAAACAAATGAGTTGGAAACAGACCTCTGTTTCTGGGGTAGAAGGGTAAAGAAGTGTGTCCCCCTCAGTAATTGGGGGAAGAAGAAAACCACATCACAACTTCCCAGGGCCAGATTCCTCAGGGCAGGGAGAAGGCCCTGGGCCCTGAGGGGAACCTATCCCCCTATTCCCTAAATCCTCTTCAAATAGGAACAATCACCACAATTTGCAAAGGCTCACTCAACCCTGGAATACATTGCCCCAAAGTAGCAGATGCCACTATGCTGTCATCATGGTCCAGAAGTAAAAATCAGTCCTTGTCTCTCTCTCCCTGGAGCTCAGGACCAAGCTCCTATGACAGGACATGACAGTAGCATGATCAGCTCTGCAGCCACATAACTCAGGGAGTAATTGATCTACACACCAGAATCTGGGGATACCCAGAATCCAAGCCAGTTTTCTCCCTTCTTGGGACTGCAGAGTCAAGTGTGAGAAACAAAAGAGATAAACAAAGAGAAAGTGACGATAGAAAAGTAAGGTGGGGCCACACCTACGGTGCATCTTAGAATGGGTACAGGTGAAAATTACTAAATGCAGAATACAAACGCCTACATACAATAACTAAAAAATGCCATGAAGGCTATGTTAAACAGTTTGATGAAAATATTTCAGATTGTATATGAAACCAGCACATTGTACCCCTTGACTGCACTAATGTACACAGCTATGATTTAATAATAATAAAAAAAAAGAAAGGTAAGTACTCTTGTGGTGGCCTGAGCATGTGGGAAGGGAGAAATGTATGTCAGCTGTTTGGGAAGATGATTAGGAGACAACAAAA
>CAUYPK010016662.1:0-11312 GCA_963574355.1 Loris lydekkerianus | reverse complement strand
GTTGGGGAAGTGTCTCTCCGAGAATGGACCCCAGCGGGGTCCCTCTATTGTTGCTGGATCTTTGTAGTGAGTGACTCTGTGTAGTTCCTCTGGGGCTGCTCCAGCTAGGGAGTTCTGGTTGTGGAAGCAGCTCCGGTGTGTGATACACCCGGATCCAGCAATAGGGCAGGAGGTGGTGGGCATGGTTCTGGGAGTACCCGGCGCCCAGTGACTTTTGCACAGAGAGCCCAAGGCTCCAGCAGTCTCTGGCCAGGAGAAGGGCTCTGCGCAGAGGCAGGGAGGGCTCCAGAGTGCCCACGGCTACCAGAGTCCCTGGCCAGACGAGTGGGCTAGTGTGGAGGCTGGGAGGGCACAGGAGGGAGGACGCAGGGTTGTGTGGCTCCCGCAGTTTCTGGTCAGGGCATGCGGAGGCCAGGTGGGTGCAGGTCGCGGGTTCAGGGTTTGCGGCACAGCTCTTATGGAGGTCCAGGCGGCCCTAAGCCCAGGAGTTTGAGGTTGCTATGAACTGTGACGTCATGGCACTCTACCCAGGGCATGAGCTTGAGGCTTCAGTGTGCCAAAACCGTCTCACTCTGCCCCTAAGGATTTAGGCTGTAAGGCAGCTCAACCCCCGCCTTTAGGCTGCTCAGTCACTAGGTTACTAGGTCCCACCGATTCTTGCTCTGGGACCCTCAGGGCGGAGCTTGCCGGGGCAGTTCTCTCACAATGGCTTTCTGCGCCCAGCTCAGTGGCTCAGGCTGGGGCCCCAGACAATGCCCAAAGTTCTCCACACTCCTGCTCAAGCTCTCCCCAAGGCAGTTCAACTGAGTGCCAAGTCCAAAAACACCGAAACAGTTCACAGGTAAGGCCTTTCTGGTTTGCAGTCTCACTGCTGCTTGTACTTACAGTTGTCGGCGTGATTAGGTTGATCGAACACATGCAACCACTTGCCAGTTTTCCATTGTTTTTGTCCTCCTCTTGGGATCCAGAAGTCCCTTGCTGACTCACTGTATCCTGAAAGGGATGATTATAGGCAGATCCCACCAACCAGAGATGCCTGGAGTCTTATTTCCCCAGTCTCACCATGCCCAGTTGCAGGGAAGCTGTTACTCGGCCACCATCTTTAATCCCGTCTGTTTAGTTCTCTTTATTAAGCAGTGGTCATTTAAGGTTAGTTGTGTTAGCCATCCTGTTGTCTCTTTTTTTTTTTTATTATAGATAAAAATATGCACCATAGATGTGGCCCGACCCATTACCCTCCCTCCACCCAAACTGTTGTCTCTTTAGAAAAGACCCAGAGACATCTTGTCCTGACTCCTGGAAACAAATACACACTTTCCAGAATTATATTATGGGAATAATTTTGATGACTATCAAATGATTTTTTAAAACATAATTTTTCAAATTATAAAAGTTACATGTGTTTATTCTTTTGTTTTATCAAGGAAAGAAAATACACATAAGGAAAAAAGGAAAACATCTATCATATTCAAAGATAAGCTACCTTTTAACCTTTTGTTATTGTATCTCCCTTAGGATAATTATTTTTATATGCATATCATCTTTTGGGGGTTTTGTTTTGAAGAATAGGACTCATACTGAATATGTATTTCTGTTTTGTTTTGTTTTGTTTTTTCTTTTTTTTGAGACAGAGTCTCAGTCACCCTAGGATTGAGTGCTATGCATAATTACTCACAGCAACCTCAAATTCTGTTTTTGTTTTGTTTTTTATTAAATCATAGCTGTGTACAATAATGCAGTCATCATGTACATTGTGCTCGTTCCATCAACCTCAAATTCTTGAGCTCAAAGAGATCCTCTTGGTTCGGTGCCTGTGGCTCAAGTGTCTAGGGCGCCAGGCACATACACCGGAGCTGGCGGGTTAGAATCCAGCCCAGGACTGCCAAACAACAATGACAACTTAACCAAAAAATAGCTAGGCGTTATGGTGGGTGCCTGTAGTCCCAGCTACTTGGGAGGCTGAGGCAAGAGGATCACTTAAACCCAAGAGTTTGAGGTTGCTGTGAGCTGTGATGCCACGGCACTCTACCAAGGGTGACAGCTTGAGACTCTGTCTCAAAAAAAAAAAGAGAGATCCTCTTGCCTCAGCCTTCCAAGTATCTGGGACTACAGGTGCCTGCCACAACACTTGGCTATTTTTAGAGGTGGGGGGTCTCTCTTGCTTGAATCAATCTTTCTTTCTTCTTTTCCTTTTCTTCCCTCCCTCCTTCCTTCCTTCGTCTCTCTTTTTCTTTTCTTTTCTTTTCTCCTCCCTCCCTTCTCTCCTTTTCTCCTTCCCTCCTTCCCCTCCTCAGTTCCTTTATTTTCTTTCTTTCTTTCTTTTCTTTTTTTTTTTTTTTTGAGACAGGTTCTCACTCTGTTGCCCAGGCTAGGGTGTAGTAGCATCATCATAGCTTACTGTAACCTCGGACTCCTGGGGTCAAGCAATCATCCTGCCTCAACCTCCCAAGTAGCTACAACCCTGGCTAATTTTTCTATGTTTTTTAGAAATGATGTCTTGCTTTTGGCCAGGCTAGTCTTGAACTCCTGGCCTCAAGCAGTCCTCCTGCCTCAGCCTCCCAAAGTGCTAGAAAAATAGGAATGAGCCTCTACACACAGCCAAAACCATGATTTTTAAAATAGTGCCATAACATTTCATCGTATGTGACATACATGCTATAATTTATTTACTATTTCCTAGTCATTTGTACTTTAGATTATTTCTAAGTTCTTTTTTTTTTTGAGACAGAGTCTCACTTTGTCACCTTTGATAGGGTGCTGTGGCATCACAGCTCACAGCAATCTCCAACTCTTGGGATTAAGCAATTCTCTTGCCTGAGCCTACTGAATAGTTGGGACTACAGGCACCCGCCACAATGCCCAGCTATTTTTTTGTTGTTGTTGCAGGCCAGGGCCAGGTTCAAACCCACCACCCTTGGTATATGGAGCCACCGCCCTACTCACTGAGCCACAGGCACTGCCCTGTTTCTAAGTTTTAATTTTTAAAATGTCCTTTTGAACATCCTGGACTTACTAAGTTATTGAGTATGAACAACTTTAAAGCTTTTGATTGATATTAACCATCATTTGAAAAGCTTCTTTCTCCTCTCCAGGCCACTGTCAGCTTGGTCTCCTCTCTCACTTCTCTCTCTCTCTCTCTTGTTTTTTGAGACAGAGTCTCAAGCTGTTACCCTGGGTAGAGTTCTGTGGCTCACAGCAACATCAAGCTCTTGGGCTTAAGCGATTCTCTTACCTCAGCCTCCTAAGTAGCTTGGACTATAGGTGCCCACCACAACACCTGGCTATTTTTTGGTTGTAGTTGTCCTTGTTGTTTGGCAGGTCCAGGCTGGAGTCAAACCTGCCAGCTCTGGTGTATGTGGCTGGTGCCCTAGCCGCTTGAGCTACAGGTGCTGGGCCTCTCTATTTTTGTTTGAGACAGAGTCTCACTATGTTGCCCTCGGTAGAGTGCTGTGACATCACAGCTCACAGCACCCTCAAATTCTTGGGCTCAGGCTATTCTCTTGCCTCAGCCTCCCGAGTAGCTGGGACTACAGGCACCCGCCACAACACCTAGCTAATTTTTGGTTGCAGTTGTTTAGCAAGACTGGGCTGGTCTTGAACCTGCTAGCCTTGAACCTGCCAGCCTCAGTGTATGTAGCAGGTGCCCTACTCACTGAGCTCTAAGTGCCAAGCCATTTTTACAGTTTTAGATATTATGTTCCATTTTTTAATCGATTTTGGATTGATTTTTATATGGTGAGAGATATAGGTCTCTCCTTATGATAAAAGTTTCATTTTTCTATATATAGCAATCTAGTTTTCCAGTACCAAGGACACCAAGGAAAAGAGTGTCCTTTCTCCAGTGTATGTTATTGTTTCTTGGTCAAAAAATCAGTTTGCTGTAAGAATGTGACTTTATTTCTGGGTTCTGTCTTTTAAATTTGTGTGTGTGTGTGTGTGTGTGTGTGTGTGTGTGTATGACAGAGCCTCAAGCTGTTGCCCTGTTGCAAGAGCTGTGGTGTCACAGCTCACAGCAACCTCAGACTCTTGGGCTTAAGCTTCTCTTGCCTCAGCCTCCCAAGTAGCTGGGACTACAAGCACCTACCACAATGTCCAGCTATTTTTGGTTGTAGTTGTTATTGTTGTTTGGCAGGGTCAGGCTGGATTTGAACCTGCCAGCTCCAGTATATGTGGCTGGCACCCTAGGTGCTGAGCTACAGGAACCGAGCCTAGTTCTGGGTTTTTTCTTCTGTTCCATTGATGAAGGTATCTATCCTTATAATATAAATTGAAGCCAGGTTATGTGATGCTCCCACTTTGTTCCTTTTGCTCAAAATTGCTTTGGCTATTCAGGCTCTTCTTTATGTTTCATGTTAACTTTAAAATAATTTTTTCTAACTCTGAAAAATAACATTGGTATTTTGGTAGGGATTGCATTGAACCTGTAGATTGTTTTGGGCAGTATGATCATTTTGACGATATTCTTCAGATTCGTGGGATGTTTTTGTTTGTGTCATTACAATTTCTTTCATCAGTGGTTCATAGTTTTCCTTGTAGAGATCTTTCACCTCCATGATCAAATATATGGTATTCCTAAGTATTTTCTGTTGTAGAGGTTGTAGATGGGATTGCCTTCTGGATTTGGTTCCTGACTAGATGGTTATTGGTGTATAGAAATACTACTGATTTTTGTATATTGTTTTTGAATCCCAAAACAGGGTGGCATCTATGGCTCAAAGGGATAGGGCGCTGGTCCCATATGCCGAAGGTGGCGGGTTCAAACCCAGCCCCAGCCAAAAACTGAATCCCAAAACAAATTCATTTATCAAATCTTAGGGGTTTTTTGGTGGACTCTCTAAGGTTTTCTATATATAAGATTATATGATCAGTGGACAGGGATAATTTAACTTCCTTTTTTCTAATTTGGATGCCTTTTTTTTTTTTTTCTTGCCTGATTACCAGGTGAGGACGTCCAGTACTGTGTTGAGTAAGTGTGTGAAAATGGGCATCTTTGTATTGTTCCACCTCTCAGAGGAAGTGCTTTCAACTTTTCTCTGTTAAATAGGATATTGACTGTGGGTTTCTTGTATATGGCCTTTATTTTTATTTTGACATATGCCTTATATGCCCAGTTTGTTAAGAATTTTTATCATGAAGTGATGCTGAATTTTATCAAATGCTTTTTCTGTATCTATTGAGGTAATCATATGACCTTTTGTCCTTAATTCTGTTTATGTAATCACACTTATTGATTTGTGTATGTTGAACCATTGTTATGTCCCTGGCATAAAACTCACTTGGTGGTGTATTATCTTTTTGATGAGCTATTGGATTGTGTCCTTGTCTGGTTATTGTATCAGGATGATACTGGCCTCATAGAATAAGTTGGGGAGAATTCCTTCCTTAATTTTTTGGAACAATTTCAGGAGGATTGGTATTAGATTTTCTTTGTATGTTTGGTAGAATTCAGCTTTAAATACATCAGTTCCTGGGCTTTTTTGGGGGTGGTGGTGGTGGTGTTATTGCTAATTCAATCTCACTGTTTATTAACTGTTCAAAAGTCTTCCTGATTCAATCTTAGAAAACCTGCAGGAATTGGTTCATTTCCTCTAAATTTTCTGGTTCATGAGCTTGTAGCTGTTCATGATACTCTCTAATGATCTTTTGTATGTCTGTGGTATCAGTGTACTATTTGCTTTTTCATTTCTGATTCTGTTTATTTTGCATCTTTTCTGTCTGTTCTTGGTTAGTCTACTGAGTGGTTTGTCAATTTTGTTTAACTTTCAAAGAACCAACTTTAGTTTTGTTCATCCTCTGTATTGTGTTTTTGGTCTTTATTTCATTTAGTTCTTCTCTGATGTTTGTCATTTCTTTTCTTCTGCTAACTTTGAGTTTAGTTTGTTCTTTTTTTTTCTAATTCCTTGAGATGCAACAGTAAGTCATTAATTTGTGATCTTTCTACTTTTTTGATGTAGGCATTTAATGATACAAGTAGTTACATTACTTTTAGTAGTTAGACTACTTTTTCTGTATCACACAGGTTATGGTATGTTGTGTTTTCATTTTCATTCATAATTTTTTTAAAGTTTCCATTTTAATTTCTTTATTAGTCAGGAGCATGTTGTTTAACTTCTGTATATTTGTATAGTTTCTGAAGTTCCTCCTTATATTGATGTTTAGCTTTATTCTACTATGATCTGAGAATATACTTGATATGACTTGAATTTTTAAAAATTTATGAGGACTAGGAGCTGGACTCAGTGGCTCACTCCTGTAATTCTAGCACTCTGGGAGGCTGAGGTGGGTGGATTGCCTAAGCTTAGAAGTTCAAGACCAGTCTGAGAAAATTCAAGACCAGCCTGAGAAAGAGTGAGACCCCCATCTCTAAAAATAGCCAGATGTTGTGGCAGGCACCTGTAGTCCCAGCTACTGAGAAACTGAGTCAAGAGGATCATTTGAGCCCAAGAGTTTGAGGTTGCTGTGAGCTATGACACCATGGCACTCTACTGGCAGCAATAAAGTGAGACTCTGTCTCAAAAAAAAAAAATTGTAAGGACTAATTTTGTGGCCTATTATGTGGTCTGTCTTGGAGAATGTTCCATGTGCTATTGAAAAGAATGTATAATATATTGTGTAGTTGTTGGGTGCAGTGTTCTCTAAATCCATTCAGTCTAGTCCAATTTAAGTCTAATGTTTCTTTGTTGATTTTCTTTCTTGATGATATACCTAGCACTATGCATAAGGTGCTGAAGTATCCCACTATTATTGCATTGCTGTCTCTCTTTTTAGGTCCAGTAATACTTGTTTTGTGAATCTGAGTGCTCTGAGTTTGGGTGTGTATCTATTTAGCATTGTTATAGTCTCTTGATGAATTGATCACTTTCTTGTTGTATGACGGACTACTTTGTTTTTTTTACTGTTTTTGATTCAAAGTCTATTTTATCTGATATAAGTATAGCTACCCTTGCTCAATGTTGGGTTCCCTTTGCATGAAATATATTTTTCTATCCCCTTACTTTCAGTCAATGTGTCTTTATGACTAAGGTGAGTTTCTTGTAAGCAGCTTATATTTTTTGTATCCACTCTGCTACATGATCATAATGCATTTCATTATTTATTTAGATATTTAAGCTCTAACACTAAGTTTTTACATGCTGGTGAACACTGACAAATTGCTTCTTCCACAGAACTATAACCACACACTCCCAGATAGTATAAATATGTGGTTTAATAGAGACATTTTTTATTGTCACACCTGGAAGGGTGGTGGCACAGGTACTACTGGCAACTAGCAAATAGAGTCCTACAGTGCACAGGACAGCCTTCCACGGCAAAAAATTGTCAGGCCCCAACCAGCAATGATGCCGCTGGTTGAGAAAGCCTTGTTTTGATCTAGTCATTTTTTATAGCCAGATACTATTCCACTATATAGCTGAATCATAATTTATGTATAACCAGTGTAATATTAATGGTCATTTAGGTGATTTCAAGTCTTTTACCAGCAAAACAAACCAAAACAAAAAGCCAAAGTAAATATCCTTGTGTAAAAGCAGAAGCAGATCAAAGGTAACATTCTGTAAGTGGAACAGCAGGAGGTGGGGGTGGGGAGTGTCAATGTTTGCATCTATTTTTCAGGGGAGATTCTGTTGCCCCAGCTAGAAGGCAGTGGAGTCATCAGTGCAGTGGTGTCATCGTAGCTCACTGCTGCCTCAGTCTTACATGAGACCACCAAGCCCCACCTAATTTTTCTATTTCTCACTCTTGCTCAGGCTGGTCTCCGACTCCTGAGCTCAAGCCATACTCCTCACTCAGCCTCCTAGGTGCTAGAAGTTCATATGTGAGCCACCACACCTGGCCCTGTGTTGTGCATTTTTATTTTTTATAAATATTGCCTGTTGTCCTTCAAAGATGATATAGCAATTTACCTATATGCAAATTTCTGTTTCCTCAAATCCCCAGTGTAGCAACATCCTTTTTGGTATTTGCCAATCTAACTGGTTAAAATTGTACTGTTTAAACTTAATTACACGTGAAGTTGAACTTTTCTTCATACATTTAAAAACCACTTGTTATTTTTATAAAATATCTGGTGTTTTATTCAATGCAGAACTTCACAGAGTCTTTAATACGTTCATCTATATTATGACTCCCCAAGAGCTAGCATTTATCATTTCCTCCTTTTAAAATATCTTTATGACCTTATTTTTTGTAGATCATTTTGAATAAATACGGTTCTGTAAAACAATCCTTGAGAATCACTGAATATAAGACATCAGGATGAAATTGACTTGTGGAAGGATTTTGTAAAATTTCAATAAATATGTAACAGTGATTTATCAATTATTTAGTGGCATTTTTAGCACATAGGGAAACTACTAACCCAGGGTTGAAAGCAAGAGCAATCAAACTTGAATTTTATAGACCCCTCCCTATCACTCCTTTACCAAGTGTGTTAATCAGGATTCTTTCCTTTGCACATTAATGAAGTGAATGAAGCTGAACCAACTCAAATTAGGTTAAGTTAAAAAAAAAAAAAAAGAAGAAGAAGAAGAAGAACTTATTTGCTCACCTAAACTTTGGGAAGGTCAGTGTTTCACTGACCCACCACCAGAGAGGGACTGAAACACTTGCTCTCATATCCCAGGTTCAGAAGTACCAGGAAAGAGTGGATTTTGCCTATCCCTGAGCCACATGGCAGTGCCAAGACCAATAGCCACGAGGAGACTGAGTACCCATCAGCATTGCATGATAGGAGCAGAGGAAGGAGCTTTGCCCGGAACACGGACAAAAGTAGGTCTCTTTCACCAATATCTGACATGACATTCTTTGCCTCCTTGTTAACAAGAGACCAAGAGGCATCCCTGGAGAATAGAATCATTATGAACCAAGTATCCCCTGGCAAATAGAACTTACCATTTGGTGTCCTCGTGCAGCTTATACAGACTTGCCAATGTTTAAAATAGCATTAGACACTGGCAGAAAGCTCTTAATTTGGACATGTGAAGAAATAAATATCAAAAGGATTGCCAGCTGTGGTCCTGGGACAAAATATAGATTCATGAACTTTGTAAGTTATTCACATGTAAATAGCTACAATGCTATCTAATGGGAAAACCCGACTACTCAGTACCATAGTTTATAAATCATATTAGCTTTCTATTTGCTGCCATAACAAATTACCACAAACTTAGTGGCTTAAATAATATGAATTTAAGTTCTGGAGGTCCAAAATGGGTCTCACTGGGCTATGATCAAGGTATTGCCGGGGCTGCATTCCCTTCTGGAGCCTCGAGGAAGGGGTCCATTTCCTTGGCTTTTCCAGCCCCCACATTCCTTAGCTCCTGGTCCAGCAACAGTAGGTTGAGTCCTTCTCAGATCACAACGCTCTAACCTCACTTCTGTTGTCATAACTCTTTCTCTGCCTCTGACTTCTCTTCTGCCTCCCTCTTCCCTTTTTAAGGACCTTGTCACTACACTGGACCCAAATGGACAATCCACGGTAATTTCCCTATCTTGAAGTCATCCGATCAGCAACTTTAATTCCATCTTTCATCTTAGTTCTCCTTTGCCGTGTGTGCCATGTTCAATGGTTCCAGGACTTAGGACAGGGGCATATTTGGGGAGGCATAATTCTACCTATCATGCAAATTAAAAATTGAGAAACCAGGTGCAGTATCATGTAACTATAGTCACAGCTATTTAGGAGGCTGAGGTGGGAGGATCACGCGAGGATCCCCTCAAGTCCAGCCTGGGCAACACAGCAAGACCCTGTCATTAAAATAAATAAACAAATAAAGCCAGCATCACTATTTTCTCTTGAACCATCATAAGGACAACTAATATTTGAAACACGGCTTATCAATGATATTAAATTCTCCAAATATATAGGGTTAATGTCTAAAATTTAAATGTTTAAAATGTTTAGGGGACACAGTTTATATGAACACGGAAAGATAAATATCTCTGTAAACTAACTCTTAAGAGGCAAGAAAGTTTCATTTTTTTAAAAAATCAGTTTAACCTTTATTTTTTAATAACTCAGGAAATTTTTCACATTGCTTAATTTCCATTATATCATTCCATCGACAGTACTAATCATACACAATATAACTGGAGAATCCCACAGGGCCCAGACATTACATTTTGACATGTAAAATACTCATAACACATAACCAGAAGGCAAAACTTCTTCTAAATTGTATATAAATTAGCAAAGCATTATCATTTTCTTAGCTGACACAGGAAGTTTCTACACAGTACTGCTGAGATTATTCCTTCCTTCCCTGAATGCAAAGCTTATGTTCCAATTTGTCGAAATATGTAAAGATAATGTTGATAGAATTTCCTACAGGGACACCATGAAATAAAAAAAAAAATTAGTTTATCCATGACCCCATTAAAAACCTAGACTACATAACAGTATGGGGAAAGGTGTACCTTCATACACTAATAGTGGGAGTATAAATTGGTACAATCTTTTTGGAAAGTAACTTGGCATATCTATAAAAATATTTTAGGTACACATCTTTCAACTATACAATTATACTGCCAGAACTATATCACAAACACATGAGAATATATGTACTGTAATATTTGTTACAGCATTATTAATAACAAAATAGTAAGAAAAAAGAGATAATCATCTGTAGGTAAATGGTTAAATTATGCGCATCAGTTTCTTAGAATATTATAGTCTTTTTTTTTTATTAAATCATAGCTGTGTACATTGATATGATCATGGGGCATCATACACTAGCTTCACAGCCCAGTTGACACGTTTACATCACACTGGTTAACAGCCTTCCTGGCAATTTCACAGTTACTGTGTTAAGACATTTACATTCCACATTTACTAAGTTTCACACATACCCTTGTAAGATGCACCGCAAGTGTATTCTCGCCAATCCCCCTCCTTCCACCCACCTCCCCCCTTCCTCCTCCCCCTTTCCGCCTTCCCCCTATTCCTAGGTTGCAATTGCGTTATAGCATTCATGTGAAAGACCTAAATTAGTTTCATAGTAGGGGTGAGTACATTGGATACTTTTTCTTCCATTCTTGGGATACTGTACTAAGAAGAATATGTTCCAGCTCCATCCATGTAAACACAAAGGAGGTAAAGTCTCCATCTTTCTTTAAGGCTGCATAATATTCCGTGGTGTACATATACCACAATTTATTAGTCCATTCGTGGATTGATGGGCACTTGGGTTTTTTCCATGACTTAGCAATTGTGAATAGGGCTGCAATAAATATTCTGGTACAAATATCTTTGTTGTGATATGATTTTTGGTCTTCTGGGTATATGCCCAGTAGAGGAATTACAGGATTGAATG
>CAUYPK010016661.1:0-32314 GCA_963574355.1 Loris lydekkerianus | reverse complement strand
CATGTTATATTATGTGTTTAATATATTATTGTTAAAATTATATGCTTTTGTGTGAGTGTTTGTGTTTTGGCAGGTCACTGCGTGGTGTGGCTCTCTGACTCTCATAGTTTAAAATTTTGGCTCTTTGTGTCGAACTTGTTCGCCACCCCTGCTATAGGATAAGGTTTTACTAAGAAATTCTTTACTGGGTACACAGACACAATGTTAGATATTTTCAATTAATAAATAGCTGAGGTGGTTATAGTCTTCCCAGAGCGTGAATAGAGTGTACGATGTTGCATCTTACGTCATAGGTGAAAGTTCTTCCTTCTTTTCTGATCATATATGCTGTAACTCCCTGTTTTACACACACACCACTCATTTATTTAATTTTTTTTTATAATAAATCTTCAATTTATTTGAAGAAAATTAGTTACAAAAACTTTTAAGTTACCACAAAGTAATAACAGGAAAATCAGAAACAATAAAACAAAAATCAGGAGTTTTGCATTTTTGTTAGTTTTTAAGTTATGGCTTTATTGCAAATACAGTTTCACATAACTGTGAATGTCAAAGTCTTTTTTTTTTTTTTATGTCAACATTTTTGAGGAGAGAGTCTTGAGGAACTTACATGTTATACCTACTACCACACAAAGGCACATTTAAATTGTACCAGAAGTTTTTACAATATATAAAACTCACCTTTACTATACGCATGAACATACTACCCACAAAGCTAAATAAGTGGTGAAAGTTATCTGGGGGCCCTCAGCGTTATTTTGAAACCACAGAATTCTAATTCTGATTGCACAATAAGATGATTGGTAAGAAAGCAATAAGCATTTTTAGGTGATAGAATAGGGCATTAAAGTTGTTAAAATTAGGAGAAAAATGTTAATTTTTTTGGAGATTCCAATTCCCCCCTAAACTTATTCAAAGTGATTTATTTCAGTAAGTGGTGAAGCTGTTTTAGTTTTACTGCAAATAACTTCATAATTTTCACTTTATAATGCCAAGTCATACATTTCAAACTAAAAAGGCAGCAGCAGCCATACTGTGCTCAGTATTTTTTTTTTTTTTAATAATTTTTTTTTTTTTTTGCAGTTTTGGCCGGGGCCAGGCTTGAACCTGCCACTACCCAGTATATGGGGCCAGCACCCTACTTGTTGAGCCACAGGTGCCTCCCCATGTGCTCAGTATTTTTAATGTGTCTCAGTATGGAACCACAATTAATTCATTTACTGACACTACATTTAAAAAAAAAATGTGTATTTATTCAAAACAAAGGGAAAAAAATTTAGATAGCTAAGATTTAAAAAGCAGTTGCCTTAAACATTGAGGCTTCATGACAAAAGGGAAGATATGATTGTCTACTCATTATATGATATTTTATTCAGCAGCCATATAAAAAAACACATTCACACTTATTCCAAATATTTCTCTATTTTAACGGACATCATCCACTTGAAAAACAAATCTTAACCTTAATGTCAATTTAGTTTCAAATATTTTCTAACTTCTTTGTGCATTTCAGTTAAATTCTATATCTGGTAATCCTGTAAAACTATAGGATTAGTTGAAGGGCCTAGTCAGAAAATTAGAAATACTTCACAGAGTAGTATACAAGTTATTTGAGAAATCAACCTAAAGATTTGACTTAAATATCTCATTAAAATCAAACAAAAAAAGTATTTAGGATCATTATTAAATGAAAAGTATATAACACCTGTAAAATAAAAACTACAGAACATTGCTGAGACAAATGTTTAAAATTTCAAATAAATGGACATCAATAATTTGAAAATTGACTTTAAAAGTTAGTAAGAAGAGTCGTTGCTCAGTAAGCTATATATTATTGATACTGCTGAGATCCTTTTCCCCATAGACATCATGTTAATTTAAATTTATTATTATGAAATATAAAGGGCCAAGAGTAGTTAAAATGATCTTGAAAAGGAATGAAGTGTGATGACTTACTTGGCTTCATTATAAGGTTTCCTTATAGAGCAACTGGTAGAGTTTAGTATCTATGTAAGAATAAATCAATTAATGTAACATAAGAGAAAGGTCAGGAGCAGGCATATGGTGGGCTTTCTATAGACATGCCAACATTACTCACTGGAGAATAATACTTCTTTTCAGGAAATGTTACTAAAATATTTTAAAAGGTACATGAAGAAAGATCTTCAACCACTATCACACATGAAATATAAGATGTATTTATATTGTAGCCTACACTCAAAAGTATGAATTAATATATAATGTTTCTCAGAGAATTACATGAAAATATCTTAATGGGCTTGATATGGACAAAGATTAGTTTTGTTTTGGTTTGGTTGTTTCTAAGATCGAGAGTCCCAGTGCTAGGGACTCTAGTGCAGTGTCCTGATTGTACCTTGCTACAGTCTGGAACTCCTGGGCTCAAGAGATCATCCAGCATAAGCCCCCAGAGTAGGTGGACTACAGGTGCATGTCGCAAAGAATGGCAAGTTTATTTGTTTGTTTGTTTTCTGTAGAGACAGTGTCTTACTCTGTTGCCCAAGGTGGTTTTAAAATTCTTGCTTCAAGAAACCCCCCCTCTTCAGAGACCCAAAGGTGGTGAAATTACAGGTGTAAACCACTGCCTCTGGCCTTTGCAAAGTTTTCATACATAAGACACATACACAAAAATAGTAGTTATTTACAATAAAAACTGCCAATCCAAAAACAGCAGTTGGAAGTTGAATTGATTGAAGAATGTCATGTAATATGTAAACCTGAAAAATAAATAACATCAAGGATAGAAAAATACTCCCACAAAAAAAAAAAAATATATATATATATATTTATATATATATATTTATATATACTTCATACAAAAATAAAACAAACAGTGAAATGATTTAAAAATGGACAAAAGACTTGTGCAAACATTACAAAAGGAAATACTACATTGATTGAATATCTCATGAAAAGTGTATTTAAAATAAATCATGGCAAAATGTATGCTCAAACCAAAACTCATATCTCTTCTCATTCAAAAGGGCTAACATTCTGAACCTTACAATTCCAACAAAAAGATATGTGTTGGCAAAGACGTGAAGCAACTGGAAATCTAAAATTGTTTTGTGACGCTGTAACAATGCCCATTGAAAAATTCTATTTCAGTCCCCTTAAAAAACAATCAGTGTTGACTAACTAATCAGAGTACCCCCAGTCATTTTTCCACATGAATTTCAAATTTAGGTACACAAAAGACCTCCATAACTTATTATGAAGCAGCTTTTTTTTCATAATAGGCATAGAACTGAAAGCAACCTAAATGTCTGTAAGAGCATCAGGATAAATAAGTGTAGGTATACTGTATGACTAGAAAAATTAATTGATTAGTGTAATTAACTTCTTATGGGTAATTAATAAGTGACATTATTTATATACTCCATGGCATTCACAAATCTCAAAATACCTGAGTTTAAGAAATCACATGCTAAAAATGTACATTCAGTACAATTTAATTTTATGAAGTTCAAAATCAGGCAAACATTATCAGGATAGAAATCCAGAGAGTTGAATTTGGAGTTGAAAAGAAAGAATTGACTGGAAATATGAACAAAGAAATTTTCCAAAATGATAGAACTGTTTTACATCTTGATTAGACAAGTTATGTTCATCAAAGTCCATTAAACTGCATACTCAACTGTATTTCAAACATTTATCAATAAATATTTGTTTATCAATAAATGAAATATCAAAATTATTGACATTACAATTCTATATAGCATTAAAATGAAATATTAACAGGAAGAATTTTAAATGTGAAAACTGCTAAAATATTTATCTCATTTCCTCCCAAATTGGAGATAATGTATTAATTTAAGTATGAGGCATATGTGGCAATAACTTTTGGGAATAATTATTGAGATTTATAGGAGTTGATAAATGTTTTCTTTTCAAGCTACCTGTCATGTGATAGATCCAGTTATGTGACAAATCTATGTGAGTTCTGAAAATTAAGTTCACTTTTGAAATACTTCCTTTGGAAGCTATGTATCAATGCCAGAGCCTAGTTCACCCTTCAAAGCAATTTTGGGGCTCTTTCTGGAATGATAATAAGAGTTGTTGTCCTACAAGGTCTGACATGTTCATGAATTTGCCACCATGCGGCAGCACTGTATAAACAACTCTGTAAGGTTTCAGAACTTTGGTATATCAGGGTCTCATACCTGTGCCCATGTTGACATGGCAGTGTATTGCTGAGTGGTGTTCGGATGGTCATTTCAGAAAAAGAGTTCCAAAATAGCTTTGAAGAATGGACTAGGTACTGTTGTTGGGGCATAGCTTCCCAAGGGAGTACTTTGAAGGTGACCATGGTGATTTTCAGCAATAAGGTATATAGCCTCTTTTCTAGCAGGAGTTTGTGAACTTAATTTCCAGACCTCTTATGTTCAGAAGCTCAATAAAATATCTACCATTTATAATTGATTACATTAATGGTCTCTATCTTTTAATTTGTATTTTAATAGAATATCTAATGTTACAGCCTGTTTTTGTTTTTTTTTTAAACATTTATTTGTTCAACAAAAACTTACTTAACACCTATTGTAAGCAAGGAATTGGTGTAATTGTTTAAGACAAAGCAGAGACAAAATAAAGTCCATAATCTCACAAAACTCCTTTTTTTTTTTTTTTTAATAGGAAAGACTATAAATGAACAAAATAAGAAAACACAGATGTTCTGTGATGTCAGATACCAACGAGTGATGTGTTGAAAAACAAGGTGTGGTCAGGCACTCACAACAGGGGCATACCCTCTTAGAATAACTGGTCAGGCATGACCCACCATCTCAAAGGGAAAGAGTGAAGAGGAACAGGCCATCAACCATTTAGCCATATGATACACCACAGCTACCAAAACTTGTAGGCAACAGAAATGTAGATTTTAAATTTGCTTCTTTGCCAAAAAGATATTTCAAAATAAATTAAACTTGAATGACTTCAGTTTGGTCCATTTTACTACATGTGCCCCAAATCCCCGTTTTCTGAAGATTGAGTGAAATCATGCCATTTACTTTGCCAATAGTCACTGAGTTTGTTACATTAAGACTTTCAAATAACTACTATTTTAATAAATAATGCTGTGCTTAACATTAAAACATAAGGAGTATAAGAAATGAAAGAAATAATAAAGAAATTCTGATTTAAAAGGAAAAACTTATAAAGGTTTTTTTTTTCCTGCCTGCATAATTAAGTTACCCTGTTTTACATGCCCTGTATTGTCAGCTGAACGTTCTTTCTGTCATTCATTTTTCTCCAGCTATTTTTATTGGTCCCTAATAATAGAAAGCCATTTCCATTCTAGAAGATGGCCTTGCCCCATATCTAAATAATTGGTGCCACGCAGCCAACTGAGACAGATTTTGACAGTTGTAATCTGGAAGCTCCATGATGGCACAGGATTGATAGTGGCTGGTAAATGAGGGCTGCAATCCACCTTGAAAACACCATTGAAGGTGATACTTGTTATTTGAAGGAAGTTTTAGAATTTGAGTTCCGTCTAGAAACGATTTCTGGAGCCATAGTGCACTGTGTGGTTTATTCTCTTATGCCTTATGTCGGGTTAGTGAGAAAAAGTCTTTCGGGCTTCTGAAGAGTGTCATAGGCGTCCTTTCTCATTTCTAGCCAGAAATATTTTATTTAAATAATGGGCCTGAACATGGTGCTGATTTCATTGTAAGTTGGACTAAAGTCTTTGGTTTAAAATAATCTCATGAATCAATGCCTATTCAAACTGTATTTTTATATCCCATAAATTTAACATTACCTTTCATATCTATAAACATTTTAATGTAATCCTTCCTATTATTTCACTTCCTTTTCATTTAATATGAAAAAGAATATTCATAATTACTTACCATAGCAACCAACATGAAAGTAAAATCAAATGCCAGACTGGCACAGAGTTCACAGTTGTTAAAAATCATGCCAAGCAGTTTGCAACATGACCCTGTGTGGTTATTTTAAGGCATTTGTATCCTGATGAGAACAGTGAATGTATTAGGAGAAAGATTTGGTTTTAATCAGCACATATGAATATCATCATCAATGAAAACAATAACAACAAAAACTCTCTGGAGTGCCTCTATACAGGACCCAAGGCCACCCTTCACAACATGCTGATTGCACATCAACTGGGAATATTGATTGTACAATGATGTAAGATGCTACCAGTGCTTACACACTACACATGCACACATGCACAACTGTATGACGTGCTGCAGTATACAAAAGAGGAAAATGTTTAATTTGCATTCACAAGTCTGTTCTGAAAATCAGTACAGGTGAAGTATCCTTTATCTGAAACACTTGGAACAAGAAGTGTGTCTGATTGTGGATTGCTTTTGGATTTTTGAAAATTTACAAATACATAATGAGATATATTGGGGTTAGGATTTAAGTCTAAACATGAAATTCATTTATGTTTCAAATGTAGCTTGTGCACACAGTCTGATGGTAATTTTATTTAATGTTTAATGTTTTGAATGAAGTGAAGTTTGAATATATTGAATCATCAGGAAGCAAAGGTATCAGTATCTTGGCCACACATGTGGACAATCTGTGGTTCTTTGACATTTCCATCATTCCTGACTCTGAATTTATATGCTATCACTAAGCAATAATTTTGTATATTTATTCATACATAAATACTTAAGTGACAAGGTATCGAGTTCAGGGAACCTAAGCAGCACAGCGTCATCCTCAAAACACCTGTGTGAGCTTCTGAACAACAGCAGCAACAAACGATGGCACTTTCAATGTTGAGCTCCAATGTTGAGCTTTGATTAACAGGTTACTATACACTGTACTTCCAGGTTTCTTTTAGGTGTGAGAAGAAACCTCAGAAGCAGTAGCAGAGCCTGAAGGTGGGTTGGCTAGGCATGAGGTGGCGTTCTGCTGGGTGCCTTTTGTAAGTGTTTCCCTCAGAGCCATCTGCCTCATTAACAATTGATTTGTAGTCACTCCATGATTTTGTAAATAGACATAATTTCTTATTATGCTATGAATGAACAGTGCTCTTGTCCTTCAATAAGCCCATCATGTATTTTCACTGTATTGTCTTGTGTGCACCTTTTCTGCAATGCTAACAATGTCATCTTGATCCTCACTATTATTTGATCACTTGAATTCAGAACCATTTTGCCTTTTTCACCATTGGCCAAGGAATGAATAGCTGAAGCTTCATTATGAATGCCAAAACCTTCTTCAATATCCACTTCTTCCAGCTCACTGACATATTGTGAAAGCTTATATTTTGCATATATAACAAGGACAACCATTATTTTTTCTTACTTGCCATGCAGAATCTTCAAAGGCACCACTGGCTCATCATTGTCGTTGAACATAGTCACAGGCCAGAGGCTGTGCCAGTCATGCACAAGAGTCTTTGGTCACTGTGTTCCAAGCCTTGGCAAAGCCTGTATACAGAAGAATCCTTTATGCTGAACTCCTTTTGAAAATCTTCCACATCCATGCTTCCATGCTTTGGTTTGCTACAACATGCTGTTTTAAAAAATGTTATATATTTATAGAATATATAGAATATATATAGAATATATATAGAATATATATAGAATATATATAGAATATATATATTCTTCATTAATCTAAGGATACCCTGGTTCCCTGGCTGAATTAATTTTGAGAAAAGTACATGGCATAAAATTATTTTTGATGAGAATTTCAGCTGGAAGATGAACACAACAGTTGTCAAGGAATAACAAAATTTTGCAGTTGATATTCAGTCTAGCTTTCCTGCTGTGGGCACAAGCTGCTGGTATGGAATGTCTGTTAAGTCAATCAGAAAATATGTCCCTTGTGATCTATGCCTTTTTGTTAGCATAATAATAAACTTGTAAGATATTTTCTCCTTGAAAACAGTGGGGAAACAAGCTTTTGCTTATCACAACAAGTTTACACTGGTGGTGCTTGCTACACAATACAGTTTTCCACCCTTAACATCCTCAGTTCCTTTGATGCTGTCTCATCACCTGTAGCCAGTGTCTCTATGGGGCAATAACAACAAAGTCGTGATGTTTCAGCAGTGCCAGATTTCCATCAACAATGACTTTGTCAGACTTTCCAGTAAATCCTTTACTGCTTCATGATCAGCAGATGATCTATCAACACAAATCTTTAAGAAATATAAGTCTTTAATTTTTGCATCCATTTCTTTAGTATTTAGATTCTTTAAATTTTTTAGTCCATCACGTTAGATTTTTGCTTGTTTCTTGATCAGCGTACCATCAAGAGGCTTGTATTCACTGCAACACTGACAAATTAACTCTTTTCATACACGATTGAGATCTTCATTATTAGCTTTAGGGAGTGTTTTTCTATTTTTCATTGACTTCTGTTTATCACTTTCAGCATGTAATTCCAACAGTGTATCTTTCAGATCATACATGGTAATCATCCCAAAACCACAATTTTCATAAGATGTTTCTAACTTACACCTCCATCCAGTTTCTCCAACAATTTGACTTTCTACTCTATAAATAAATATACATTTTTTCTTTTTCATATTAACTGTTACCCATAGGGATATCTATAGTCCTTTCTGAAATGTTTAACAATATCTTTGTAGCACAGAGAAAAGAATAACCAAAAATAAATCCACAATGACTTATGTATGTAAGTGTTGGTTCCAATATACTCTCCCTTTCCCATGATGTGAATAACTGGGTAGAACAGCTGAAATTCTACCCAGTAAGAGAATTTCTTATCAACTGCTATTTTTCAAGACCGTCTCTTAGCAGGACTGTGTTGCAGTCACGAACTTTTCTTGGATCTTCCCAGTAAGTTTACCTATCTATGAACCAAAGTTATACGGTTGCCTTCCCTATCAAGTGGCCATTAGAGATTCCGATCTATAGGGATCAGAGCAATAGCATGGAAGGCATGAGGGTCCAGGGTACCTGTGAATGCTGCTTCTTCGTGCCCTCTGGCCCTGCTCAGGCTTCATTCCTGATTATACTTCTAACTTTTGATTGATTAGTGTTCAGCCTTCCCATCTTTCTAAGTATGATGATGTAAGTATCATAGAAATCAGCTTATTGCAAACAATTCTGGATGCCAGGTTACTTGGTTGTGGCAGATAATTCTGGCACCTCTTTCACAACTTAGTAGAATGCTGGAGGCTTTTTAATTCAAATTAACATAATTAGTTACTAGGATGATCTGCATTTAGAATGGAAACTGTGGAATATATATTGTGATTCTCCCACTGGAGCTTGCCATACATTTCTCTTGGTGTCTTTTCCCAAAGTTAAAAACATTTCAAGAACAGGATTTGCTGGATCATATGGTCACTTCCCCATAATTTTGTGGGTTTTATTTTTTTTCAGATTCACTTTGTCACTCTCAGTAGTGTGCTACAGTGTCACAGCTCACAGCCACCTCAAACTCTGGGGCTTAAGTGATTCTCCTTCCTCAGCCTCCCAAGTAGCTGGGACTACGGGCACCCAACACAAGACCCAGCTATTTTTTAGAGATGGGGTCTTGCTCTTGTTCAGGCTAGTTTCAAACTCCTGAGCTCAAGAAGTTTATTTGCCTCAGTCCCCCAGAGTGCTGAGTTTATAGGTGTGAGCCACCACACCTGGCCCTCATAATTTTGTCATTCAAGAAGTATTATATAAATTACATAATATGGTATGTGACCTTTTGAGACTTTTGAGACTGGCCTTCCCTCAGTCAGCATTGTGTTCTTGAGTTCTATACAAGTTATTGTGTGTATTAATACTTCATTTCTTTACATTACAGAGTCACATTCCACAGGATGGATATAGCACAATTTGTTAACAATCACCTATTGAAGGACATGTTGGTTATATTCTGTTTTGGGTTATTATAAGTAAAACTGCTACAAACAAGTACAACAGGCTTTTGTATGAACATAGTTTTAATTTTTCTGGGATAAATGCCCTAGAAAAAAATTTCTAGGTTATATAGTATATGTATGTTTCTTCTTTTATGGAACTATTCTCAGAAAGGTTATGCCTTTTTACATTCCCACCAAGAATGTATGAGAGGTTGAGTTTCTCCATTTCCTCCTCAGCCTTTGTTATTACCACATTTCTTCCTCTCTCTCTTTTGCTCTCACTCTCGCTCTTTCTTTATTCCCTTCTTTGTCTGTCCCAATGGGTGTATGGTGATTTCTCATTGTGGTTTTAATTTACAATTCCCTAATGGCTAACAATGCTAAATATTTTGATTTGCTTGTTGGGTCGAGTGTTTTAAAAAATGTTGAACAGACCCTGTTGGTAGATAATATTGTTAAATTCTATTTTACACTGACTGTTAGTCTAGTTTTCCTGTCAATTGTTAAGATGGGTATGGAAGTGTCACACCATAAAGGTAAATTGGTCCATTTCCCATTTCAACTCTATCAGTCTTTGCTTCGCATTGATTGGTGCCCACACATTCATGATCGCCATGCATTGTGGGTGGGTTGTCATGTCATTCTGTAATATTTCTCTCTGCTCATTACGATTTTATTTGCTCTAGGAACTACATTGTCTGATATTCATGTGAATACTGCTGCTTAAATTAATATTTGCAAGTATACTTCCCATCTTTTTACTTAAACCCACTTACACCATTACATTTGAAGTAAATTTGTTACAGACAACATACATTTTGGTTATGCTGTTTTGTGTACTCTGTCAATGTTTGCCTTTTAATGGTGGTATTCAGGCTATTTTCATGGAATGTGACAATTTATTTGCTAAGGCTTAAATCTGCCATCTGAATTTTTGTTTTCTGTTATTTGTTGCCATGGTTCATCTGTTTTCTGTTTTCCTTTATTGCTTTCCTGTGGGCAACTTACACATTTTGACTTACCATAGAGATGCTGAGTTTATCTTCAGTTGTCTGTGTACAACTTTGGACACCCTGTTGGTGTCAATACTTAGCCAGTTCAAGTGAAGTATAGAAACACTGCCATTCTTCTTCTTTTACCCTTCTACATGTATAATGTATTTTCTCAACATATACTTACATCTTTACATCTACTTGCATTGAGAGTTACATTAGACAGCTTTCTAATTATTGTTTTAAACATAAAACATATTTTAGAAAACTCAAAAGGAGAAATTGTATACTTCCCTATAATATCGCTATGTTCCCTCTTCATGGTAGTGTAGCGTGATGACTTAGACCTTTACGTTCCTCCACCACTCACTCACTCACAGACTTGCCCAGATCAATTTCCAGGCCTGCAAGCTCTAATCAAGCTCCATTTATTCCCTATATAAATATACCATTTTTTATCTTTTATATTGTATTTTCACTGTTTTAGATACAATTGTGCTATAATTGCCTGTGGCATACTGCTCAGGGGTGTAGCCCAGGAGCAGCAGGTTACTGTGCAGCCTCGGTGTATGATCAGATATGCCACAGAGGAGTGTGTAAACGCATTCTACGATATTCACACAGTGATGAAATCATGAAAGGTCACATTTTTGGTGAGGAGAATGGGTAGAAATAGTTACAATTCGGTTGCCATAATTTAAGTAATAAGCTGACATGCAGGAAGAGTAAAAACAAAATACAGGGAATCACACAGGAAGGAGGAAATGGAGCTAGGGTATGTTTAAAGATGGAATCAGAAAGAGGAAATCAGTAGAGAATTGAAAGATAAAGATATGTTTCCTGGCCAGATGTTAGTAACTCTGTTATCTTGTCTAGCTATGTTGGAGATAGCAAGATGGCACATTTTGCTGTGCAGACAGAATGTGTAATTGAAATGTATTGGGCATAAAGTCATTCTATGGACTGCAAAGAAAAAAAAACAAACAATGGGAAGATATAAGGTAGAAAATAAAGACCTTTTATATTAGCCCAAGGAATTTGTTTGTGGTTCCAACATGGATGATAGTCAGAATTTTTTGGTGAATATTTGGGGCCAAAACCTCTAAATCACAGATTTTTCAAAGGCAAGTAGTGTTGCTCTCAACCAATTATAGGATTTCAGCAATAACAATTTGTATTGGATGAATTTGAATGTGTTCAGAGTATTAAGGGTAACAAAGGGTACCATGTTATATAGTTTGTGAAATATACAGTGTTATAACGTAATTGGGAAGAGTATTGCATTTAACCAGAACTTTACAGTGAACAAGAACATGGTGGTAAGCAGAGTGAGTGATGGTCCCTCAGTGATATCCATGACCTAATTTCCAGAACCTTTGGATATGTTATCTTCATGTGAATAAAAGAGACTTTGCACATAAGTTTAAATGAAGAATCTTGACAGGGAGAGCTATTCGCTGATTATCCAAATGGGCCCAATATAATCACAAAGGTCCCTTTTTTTTTTTTTTTTTTTTGTAGAGACAGTGTCTCACTCATTCTATTGCCATAGGCTAGAGTGCCATGGCATCAGCAGCCTCACTCACAGCCACCTCAAAGTCCTTGGCTCATAGAATCCTCCTGCCTCAGCCTTCCAAGTATGAGACTCAAGTTGCCTGCTCTAATGCCCACCTAATTCTTCATATTTTTGGTAGAGACAGTATCTAGCTCTTACTAAGGCTTGTCTTAAACTCCTGAGCTCAGGTGATCCTCCCACCTCAGCCTCCCAGGGTGCTATGATTATAGGTGTGAGTTACTGTGCCTGGCCACCACAGGGTCCTTAAATGTGGCAGCAACAAAACATTGTCAGAGATCAGAGTTATGTGATGTGTGGAGTACTCAACTATCCTCTTGTAGCTTTGAATACATTTGAGACTTCTGACCTCAAAAAAAAAAAAAAAAAAAATAATTTATTTGTGTTGTTTTAAGTCACCAAGTTTGTGGTAACTTCCTGCAATTGCAAAAGAAAATTAATACAAGTGTAGACCTGTCCATGAGACCAATCTATTTGAATATTTTAGCTGTTAACTAACCATGTGACTTGGTATTTAGAAGTTCCATTTCTAGAACCTCCCCCACACTTTTTAGTAAGCTTTTTGTGAAATTTTGAGCACAGTTATAGGTCCATGCAATCTTTCAATAGGAATGATCTATTTGTTGTTTTGATAATTCCCAATAGGAATTATCAAATTTAGGTTATGCTCTTTAGTCACATTTCTGCAGTATGGCATATAATCTTACCACAGTTTCAGACATTAAAAGGGCAAACTAAATGCACTTGTAAGTCATTCATTCACTATCTGCAGGAAATGAACAATTAAAGGACTATAATGCTACATAAATATTTACACATCCTGAGTGATCAGTGTCCTACACTGGGCAATGTTAACTAGGGAAATGCTTTATTTATTCGCCAAACATTAAGGAACACTTATTGTGTAAATGCCTGGACATTTTTAAGTGCCAGTGAATTAGAGAGACAAAATTATTGCCCTCCTGGAGTTCATATTTTGGGCAAAGATACAAGCAATAAACAAATAAACATAATATGAGGCAATAGGAAGTGCTATGAAGAAAAATACATCAGTGGATGAAGGAAAAATTATAAGGCTAAAATATTAGAAAAACTGGTAAAGACGAGATGCTATGACAGTTATTGGAATTGACCTCAAGAAGATAATTTACTATAGGTCCAGTTAGATTAGATAAAATATTTGTGCTACCTAATCGTCATTAACATAGACAACCACCTCTCAATGTTGCAATTTCTAATAGCATCCCAATGACTCTAGCATTTATGTACAGCCTGAGGTAACTGAGATGAAAATCATTATGAGGGCCTAAGCTGCATTTATCAAATGTTTTGTTATGAAAAAAACTATAAATATAAAAGCAGATTGGTTTTTATTGAAAAGCAGAAAGTTCATCATTAATATACAGATTTTTCTTTGGGAAGCAAAGAGAAATAAGAATATAATGTATACTCTATCTACCAAACTCCAGCTGAGATTCTTATACTTTTATGGCTAAAATTCATTATATACCTATTAAAGCTTACATGGCTGGATGAAGTATACTTTTAATTTTTTTAGCATGATCATTTATTGGTCCTTCATGTGTATTCTAATTTCTAGCTTCAGCAAACTATTATGGAGTCTTCAAGTTTGCCTTTCCTTCTAACTCATATTCTTATATTTTTGGTGCTTTTACCCCTGGGTGCAGGGTCCTTCAAGACCTGTGCAAATGGCAGAGATCAACTGAGGAAAAAATAAAAGTACCAGCAGCAAGAGATAAAGAGACAGGATGCAAAGAATAAAGTTTTTAAATAGTGGGGATGGGGGTCACTTCTAGCTTGTGGTGCTTCTGTAAGTGGCCCTGAGTGCTTATTGCATCCATCTTTTATTGACATCTATTTGCTTATTTAGCCAAGGGGGTACGCTGAGGAAGGGAACAAAAATGTTAACAGTTTCTATGAGTAAGCATGTCAGTTCTTATTCTATCTACAATCATTAACTTTAAGGGTCTGGGCAGCCTTGAGAAATAGGAAACCTGAGCCTTGTGTGGGAGCCGTCTCCTGTCTGTGGTCACACACATATCCCTTGGGGGAGGTTAGAACCTTTTTATTTCTCTGTGGAACAGACTCGATGGCATCAAGTCTCCTCTGAAGAATTGGTAGAAAAGAGGAATTTTCCCCTTATTTCTATCCAGGGGCATTTCCTTCCATGGTTACGATACAAGCCTTCCTTCCCATATCTTAGGGCTTGAGCTGTTCCCCTGATCTCTGTTTAGGCCATAATACAGATCCCCACAAGGAGTATTGGTTTGACTGTTGACTGCAGGTCAGCCTGGTTAATATTCCTTCCCAGGCCTTGCAGGAAGCTTCTGCTATGGCCATTGTTCTCCAGAGTTCTTACAGACCCAGCAGGGGTATTTGCCATCTGTATCTCTTACAGGGCAGGCCTCTAGTAAAAGCAGAAACTGCTCAGACAGGTAATTTAACTGCTAGTTTAAAAGTAATCTAGCTGAGCTATTTTTATTCCACCTTGCTCAGCTTATTTTTCTGTTTTACTTATTTTTCTGGGGGTGTTTTCACTTGTCAAAAATAGGGTCTCCTATCCCCATTCTCCCTGATAAGCTTCATAGAATTATTTTCCCTGTAACTTATACAAGTGTGAAATATTTTCTCTTTGGGGAACTGTAGTAGACAGAGCTTAAAGAGTATAGTGTTGACCTCTGTCCATGTGCAGTTCAATAAAAGTAGTAAAAACAATCGCAAAGATTATCAAATCTACTTTTTTTCAAATTCTAACAAGTAGCTAAAGTCTTGCAATAATGTGAGGAATGTATATTTGAGAAAGAATGCTAAGCCTTGTTAGAACAAGGGGCTTAGTGGCTATTGACTTTTCTTACTCTTGTATTCTTCTTACAACCCTTCCAAAGCTCCAAGGTAGTTTTGAAAATCAGAAACCATGTAACACTTGGAGGAATCTGGGGTTCTCTGAAAAGGCTCATCACAGAACATAGCCATTCTTTTCTCTTCTGCTCTGGGAAAGGCCCCATTTTCAGGATATAGTTATCATTTGAAATACCAATGTTTTTTCTCCAAGAAAATTCCTTGTCTCAAGATTGTTTAAAAAAGTTAAGGGCAACTGCTTAACATTGCAGCTGCCTGAAACTGCAATACATTTGGAGCACATAAGTGCCTTGACAAAAACTTAAAATGAATATTTGGGTAATGAGGTGCTGAAAGGGAAGTTTGAATTATTGAATTATTTGAATTATTAAAGTCTTAAATATTTATGAGGATCTAGAAAGCTGTACATACATGCATCTTGTGCCCATACCCAGAATAGACATGAGGACGCCTCAATTACTAACCTCTGCTGACCTTGAAGCAGAACTATGTCTTGAGAATTGAAGGTCTCCTCAACATACACACAAACTTTCCAGAAAGTGATCAAAAGACTTATTGGTATGAAGTATTTAAAGAAATGACTGATTAGTCAATGCTTTCAATCACCACTCATTACAATAACTAGACTTTATAGAAATAGTCCAGTAAAATAATTAATCTGAAATCCACAATCAGAATAAAGACAATAAAAAAAATCAACTAAATCTGGCCCAAAATCAATGTCCACAAATCAGTTGCCTTTGTATGCTCCAATTACAGCCAAGTGAAGAAACTAATCAAAGACACACTTCCCTTAACAGTACCTTCAAATAAAATGAAATGCCTAGGAATATATCTAACAAAAGAGGTGAAGGACCTGTACAAAGAGAATATGAAACCCTGAGAAAGGAAATAGCTGAAGAAATTAAAAAATGGAAGAACATACCGTACTCTTGGCTGGGAAGAATTGACATTATTAAATGTCTGTACTACCCCAAGCCAGCTATAGATTCAATGGAATCCCCATTAAAATACCAACATCATACTTGGAAAAACTACAAAAAATAGTTCTTCATTTTGTATGGAACAAGAAAACAAACAAACAAACAAACAAAACAAACATATCACCAATGCCATTCTTAATAATTCAAAACAAAACAAAACAAAACAAAACAAAACAACTCAGAGGCATCACTCCACCAAATTTTAGGTTATACAAGTCTATAGGAATCACAATAGCATAGTATTTATACAAAAAGAAAGACATGGACTTATGGAATAGAATAGAAGACCAAGAGATGAAACCAGTCTCTTATAGCCATCTGATCTTCTATAACCAAACAAAAGTATACACTGGAGAAAAGAACCCCTACTCAATAAATGGTTTTGGGGGAACTGGATAACCATGTGTAAAAGACTGAAACTGGACCCACTCCTTTCCCTCCATACAAAAATTAACTCAGGGTGGATGAAAGATTTAAATCTAAGACAAGAAATGATAAAAATCCTAGAAGAAAGAGTGGGAACAACTCTTAAGGATGTAGGTCTGGGGAAAGACTTTATGAAGAATATTTTCATGGCAATTGCAACACCACCAAAAATAAATGAATGGGACTTAATTAAGCTGAAGTGCTTCTGCACAGCTAAGGACACAAGAAGTAAAGCAAATAGACAACCTTCAGAATGGGAAAAGATATTTGCATATTATTAATTGGACAAAGTCTTGATAATTAGGATCTACTGAAAACTCAAATTATTTAAAAAAAAAAAAAAAAAGAGCCAATAATCCCATTGATCACTGGGCAAGAGACATGAATAGAACCTTCTCTGAGGAAGACAGACAAATGACTAACAAACATTTGAAAAAATTCTTATTGTTCTTAAACATCTGAGAAATGCAAATCAAAACCACCCTGAGTTATCACCTAACCCTCGTGAGAATGGCCCATATCACAAAGTCCTAAACTTGCTGATTCTGGCACAGATATGGAGAGAGTAGAACAATTTTACACTGCTAGTAGGACTGAAAACTAACACAGCCTCTTTGGAAACGTGTATGGGGAGTCCTCAAATAACTCAAATTAGACCTACCATTTGATTCTGCAATCCCATTACTAGGCATCTACCCAGAAGAAAAAAAATCATTTTATTATAACAAAATTTTCACTAGATTGTTTATCACAGCTCAATTTACAATCACCAAAATGTGAAAACAACCTAAATGCCCATCAACCCAGGAATGGATTAACAAACAGGGGTATACTTATACCATGGAATACTATTCACCCATAAAAAGATGGAGACTTTACATATTTGTACTAACCTGAATGGAACTGAGACACATTCTTCTTAGTCAAGCATCACTAGAACAGAAAAGCAAACATCCAATGAAACAGTATGAATAAAAAGATATAAATTATATTTAGTAGATTTATTCCACAACAGATTTCAGTGTCAGAAAAAAGAAATCAGCAACCTTGAACATAAGTCAATCAATATTATCCAGTTTGAGAAACAATAAAAAAGGTATTTTAAAAAATTTACAAACTTTAGAGACCTGTGGGAAATTATATATGTCAACATATACCTAAAAGGAGTTTCAGAAAAAAAAAAGAGAGGGAAAGACAAAAATATTTGTAGTAATAACAGTCTAACTTTCTCAATTTGTTGAAAATGTTAATCTATATTTAAAAACCTCAAAAAAGGTAGGGGTAAGTAGAAGAAATCTACAATTATGCATACCATGTTTAAAGGGTCAAAAGCCACAACAAAGAAAAATGCAGAGTAACAAGGGAAAAATCAATTATTATATACAAACTATCTTTACAAATATTAACTGCTGATTCTTACCTGAAATTACGGGGACCTGAAGGCAGTGACATGGTATATTCATGAAGTGAGAAGACATTAAAAAGTAATTAAATCTACAGAAGAATAACAACTACTGCTAAATTTAAATGTGTAGGTAATTATAAAAGATAGCATGAATATCGTTTGTGCGATTGTTCTTTTATGATTCAAAAGATAACTCTATAAATTAATAATTAGAAAACTATGCTAATGTGTTTACTATGTATAGAGATGTAATTAATATGCATGTGGCACAAATGAGAAGATGGATGGATATGGATGTATAAATACAGGTTAGATTTACACTAATCTGTAAATTAACTTATACTTTACAGATTAGTGTAAATCTAAATAATATTTCTTTACTTTAAAATGCAAATTTCAGTACTAAGGCCAGCAACTGAGAAAACAAATTTACTCAAAAAATAAAGTAAAAGATAGAAAGGAATTAAAAGAGTATCCTCTATAACCCCCCAAAATTTAACATAAAAACAGATCACTATAGAAAAATGTATAAACAACAAAAACTACATAAGAAATACAGAAAATTAGTTGCAAAATTACAGATGTTAAACTCTATAGTATAAATATTCACATTAACTGTAAATGGAATAAATGAGTGCATAAAACAATCAGAAATTTTCATGATTAATAAAATACCTCCACAATCTTTAGGCTATGTATGAGAGAGATATTTATTCCCAATTATTTTGAAAGCTGAAAGATGGAAAACATCATGTCATGTAACAGTAATCAAATGAGATGGCAATGGCTATACAATATAAGGCAAAACAGATTTTATGACAAAATTCATTACCATAGGCTTGGCTCCCATAGTTCATAGTTCAGTGAGTAGGGCGCCAGCCACATACACTGAGGCTGGTGGGTACGAGCCTGCCCAGGCCTGTTAAACAGCAATGACAACTCCAACCAAAAAATAGCTGGGCGTTGTGGTGGGCGCCTGTAGTCCCAGCTACTCGGGAGGCTGAGTCAAGAGAATAGCTTAAGCCCAAGAGTTTGAGGTCACTGTGAGCTGTGACACTACAGCACTCTACTGTGGACGACATAGTGAGACTCTGTCTCAAAAAAACCAAACCAAACAAAAATTACCATACATAATAAAGAATATTTTGTGATAACAATAGGGTTGAAATGTCAGAATTGTAACAATTATAAATATGTAAAAACCTAACAACCAAACACCAAAGTGCACGCAGAATCATAGAGAAACCTGAAGGAAAAATAAGTAATGGATAGAACAACTAGGAAGATTACAGACATGCTAAGATGCACACGCCACTGTAAACCAAGGAGTTCTACCAGATATCCATATAACACAGATGTCCCTGTAATACTCTACTCGACAATTACTGACTGTAAATTGTTGCCAGTGCAAATGGAACATTTACTAAGATGCTAGGTCATAATAAAAGATTTAAGAATTTTCAAAGACAGTAGAACCTCCATGGTTGACCACCTCCCTACACCAATGACCTCCTTAAGTTGACCTAATTTTCATAGACCAGACATGCACCACATGTACTCAAAGGAAGTTCCTTATGTTGACCAAGTCCGAATGTCAACAAGTGTGTTACAGTTCTAGGGATGCTCAACTTACAGAGGCTCTACTGTAATTACAATTATTGCAACCACAATGTGATAAAATAAATCAAAACAGACAAAAATCTGGGAAACTCATAAATATGTGGAAATTATATTGCACATTTAAACATAAGAAATGTATAGAAGAACAAGGGAAATTGGAAAATACTTTCAAATGAATAAAAACTAAAACACTACATACCAATGCTATAGGAAGGAGACAAAATAAAAGAGTACAGGAAGGAAATTTATAGGTACAAATATAAATGTCTTTAAAAGAAAAGGGTGATCTGTCAACTTAATAGATCAACTTTCACAGGAAAAGGTTAGAAAAAGAAGCACAATTTTTTTTTTTTCTGTGAAAGTAAGCAAAAAGCAGGGAATAGTAAAAAATAGAACAGGAATCAATCAAACGGAATAATAAAACAATATTGAAAATCATCAAAGCAAAATTTTTTCCTATTATTGACAAATTCCAAAATTTTAGCTTCATTGACCATGAAAAATAAGAAAATATTCAAAATTACTAAAAATCACAAATAGAAAGAATAATAGCATTTTCAAACATATATTTACAAAAAATTATAGTGAATATTATCAATGGCACATTATGTAATTTAGATAAAATAGATAAATTTCCAAAAAAAAAAAAACGTGGCTGACAAAAAAAAGAAAATGTAAATAGATTTATAACAACTGAAATGATTGAATTTGTCATCCGAAAGCTTCCACATGGAAGAGTCCAGGCTTCAATGACTTTACTATTGAATTTATAATAAACAATTAAAGAATAATTAATGTAAATAATTCAGAAATTTATTCATAAAATAGAAGACGAGGGAACCTCTCTATGTGATTCTATGAGGGAATTATCATCCTAATATAAAACCAAATAAAGACTTTGCAAAAAGGCTTGCAACGAACTAAAGGAATATGTACCATAAAAAGGGGAATTTAGCCTGGGCACACAAGTTGGGTCTAACATTTGTAAGTCAATCAATACAACCATATTTCAAAAAAATAAAAAATAAAAAGGATAAAAACTCAGGATTATGTTCATAGTAGTGGAAAAATCAGACAATGCCAGTCTTTATTCATGACAAAAAATACTCAACATACTTAAAATGTAAGGGAATCCCTCCAACTGGAAAATGTCATCAGAGAGCATCAGAGTTAATTGGAAAAATATGAAACCTTCATCTTCAAGTTTCATAAAAAGACAAGGATGTCCTCTCTGTCACTGCTATTCAACATCACTCACAGTTTTAACCAGGATAATTAATCAAGGGAAAAAAAGACATGAAAGCTGTCCAGACTGGAAAGGAATAACTAAATGTGTGTCTGTTTGTAGAAGCCAAGATTTTGTATATAGAAATTTCTAAACAGTGCCCTAAAAATTGTTAAACCTTATACATGACTTCAGGGTGGCTGCAAAATATGCAATCAATATTTAAAATTAATTTAATTTCAATATACTATCTAGGAAAAATCGAAAAAATGGAATGAGGAAACATTCCATTTCCATTTGAAGAGTAAAATACTTAACTATTATTTTTGAAGAAATAATTTGTAGTACCTTTTAGAGAGATAAACGAGCAAAAGTGTATTTTCTTAAATCTATTTTCAAAATAATATTTAAAAGAGATGAGAAGATATAGGGCAAGGAAAGCAGAGAAAATGAAAACTAAAATTTACTGAGGGTAGAATATTTGAATAACAGAAAAAAGAAGGCATTGTTTTATGTGTAAGATAGAAAAGTGAATGTACGAACAGGCAGGACAGACAAAAACACAGAAAACTCCCAGAACTGACCGTTTCCCACATTGACTGGAACTAATTTTCATAAACCAAGCGTGCACACTGTCTGCTCAATCCCTTATGTTGGCCAGTTCGCCATCGTCCCTCGGGTGGTGAACTTGGAGGTGCTACTGTAATTGTACAAGGACTGAGAAAGACAAAAACTCCACAAGAACAGGAAGTGAAGGACAAAAGAGGTCTGAGAATCGAGATTCTACTTTTAAAACTTCCAGTGACAGATTTGATTGTGCACCTGGTAAAATCAAGACATCCCCCAACTCTTTGGATATAAAACATGGTTGGTAGGTGGGGTGGACCTGGCTGTTCAGCGTCTGGAGATGGGGCTGCCTGGCTCCATGTTTTGGCCCCATCAAACTCTGTTCACAGTGGCCCCTGCCTCTGAGAAACTCAATAGATAAGCTTTGTTCAGAAAGAAAGGCCATTATAAGGTTTTTATCCATAAATATGTAAAAGCTTTGGTAATACTGTGTTTTAAAACACACACAGGTATAGTGGAGCCTGATAGAAATGTCCACATGGCTCTGTTTATACCATGCATAATTCATAGAGAAGAAATTAGAGGAAAGCAAGCTGACACTGACTTCCTTCAATTTTTTTTTTTTTTTTCCTGATTTTTAATTTATTCCTTTGGGGAGGGGAATGCTTCTCTTGTGCTCTGTTGATCTTGTTTTGCAGTGAGATTTGAGTGTCACTCAGGTTTCCTCACTCTAACATCTTACTCTACGTTAATTTTACTCTTCGTTATTTGTTTTACAATTTGTTTGAATCATCATCTTTTAGAGAATTTTATTCAAGACTGAAGAACCATTATCTTTTATAATATAATGAAGCATATTTGCAACACAATATTTTTCTTAAATCCATGGATATTATTATCAAATGCATTTTCAAAGACTGCAAGAATGTATTCATGTAACTGAATTAAATATAGTTTAATTAAATGAAGAAAATTAAATTACTCATTACCAGTAATAACTTTAAGCTTTAGACTGCATTTGAATGGGAAAAGAATTTGAATACCTGGCTTAACAGCTCTACAATGGTATGAACGTAATTTGCATTATACATATCTTACCTCTTTTCAATAAATGCATAGATGGAAGACAGAATGAAAAAGATAGCAAGCTCTGAAAATAACATTTAAAATTTATTAATTAAAAAGATTATGTTCCATGGTGAGCAACTGAACGAAAACATTATTACTTATTGAAAAAAAAGTTCAATTATACAATAACATTAATTAATGAATCCTACAGTACTAAAAGCATTATTTTCCTAGGGTTCATGTAATTTTATTGTAATTCAATATAACCACTGGACTATTATTGTTAATCCTAACCAGTACATTCTGAGGAGTCTCATTTACATAGATTAAGGGAATGCCAGCTAATGAATCCAGAGATAAAACCCCCACTTGATCCATTTCATCTGACATTCTTGCTTTTCCAAACTTTCAAAACCAGGATGATTTTTATCTTGTTTTTTGGCAAGTAATCTTTTGCAGGCCAAATAGAATCCACCCTCAACTTCTAAGAAACTGTCAGATTTCTTCCTAGAATAAATGCAAGTAAGGCATACAAAAAATATGTAAATTGTTCTTTTGACTTACTTCTATGAATATAGGTAACATTGTAGTCTCAGAGAATATATACCAAAGTGTTCTTTGCCTGGCACTGGTAGCATCCAAATTTTATACATGGGATCTATGTCACAGTAAGTTATCATGTGATTCAATCGCTTGGTTTAGAACATTCCGTAGATGTTGTCTATAAGTGGTGAAAGACCAAGTATTAAAAAAACAAAATGACTAAAAATGCTGTCTCCGGAAAGCCTAAGAGAACTATTTTAGGAAAGCTGGCATTTAAAAGTCCTTGATAGAAAGCCTAAGAGAACTATTTTAGGAAAACTGGGCATTTAAAAGTCCTTGATAGATATCCTGCCATGGATCTTGGTCAAAAATTAGATTACAAAAAGAGGCATTTTACACTTCATAATTAAAAGAAGAGGAAGAAAACACCCACACGTACACATACACATGTACACACACCAGCACACACACATACATGCCTGCACACATGTACACATACCGGCATACACACACATACTCATGCACACACACACATACACATGCACACACACATATACACACACATATGCACAGGCACACATGTACACACACACCAGCACACATGCACACACACACACACATGTACACACACATGCATACACACACATACACCTACACAAGCACACATGCAGCACACACATGTACACACACCTGCACACTTACACATCCACCAGCATACACATACACACACAGGTATACACATGCATGCACACATGTGCAAACACACATCCACCAGCACACACACACACATATATACATACATACACGCACACACATGCACATATACACACCAGCACACACACACATGCCAACACACACATATTCACACACATGTACACATATACCACCATACACACATACACATACACCAGCACACAAATGTACACAAACACCAGCACACACACATGTGCACACACACCAGCACACACACACCAGCAGGCATACACGTGCACATATACCAGCACACAGTATGAAACTAAAAAGGCATGAAAAGAAGAAACAGCTTGTCATAGGAGATGTGTCAACAGAGTAAGAACATGTAAAAATATTTAACAATCAAACTTTGTTATAAATTAAGAATCATTTATAACTATTCTTTAGTAGACCGCCCCTTAAAAGTATTATAATTATGCTTATGACATCAACAAGTCATAAGTACCCAAACGAGAGAAATCGGGTTTGATTAAACTAAATGCATTGTTACATTTACAATACCTGTAAGGAAGCAATCTTAATTTTAAGAAAACTATAACAGATGTTTTCGTTTTGTAATTTACAGATGGGAGGAAGAAACTAGAGCATCATTGACTGTTTAGTTCTTAAGATGGCTTTAAAGATCTAACGTTATTTACAATGTGTTTCATTCAACATTATGGATTAAATATCAATTTCTGAATATCAGGAGAATAAATTATATTAATGAGTTGAATATTAGAAAAGACGCATTAAAATTATTTAGCATTATATTATCTGAACTAATTTGATAATAAATATCAAATATCAAATATATATATATCAATAAGTTATTTCTAATCTTTATGTATTCATAAAGTTTTAAAATTATAAATTTCTAATAAATGCTATTTTTAATAATGTTGCACACCACGTATTTTAATTCTATTGCCTTAATATCACCAAAGTAAAATCTCATTTTAATATGGTACATGGGACTAATAGAAAATAGCCAGACATTTAAAGTTAAAACTAGTCTTAAAGAACGTATCTAGTTTGTAACAATATGTTAATGACACAGGTAAGTTAATCTGGTGAATACCAGCAAGGAAAGGAGCCACTGAACAAACGTTAATTTAAATACCTGGTCTTTTCCTGACACATTGTCAGACATGTAGCAAAAGGATTAACAAATACCCATTATGGGCAGATTCACGGACATTTTTAGGATTTTTAGGTTATTTTCAGTCACAAGGAAAATAGTTTCACTGTTTGAACTATATTTTAACTAATCTCCTTTTTCTCTCTCTATATCTTGGTACGTATATGAAAGCTATTCTATCAGAATGTATTATGGGAGGAACATGATTTGCTCACAAGGTTTAATAAGCTTGTACTTTGAGATCAAACTCAGCCGTGTTATTATCATACGTCAGGGTAGAAAAGTGACCAGACCCATGGATGTGGGTCTCTACATGATGTTCATGGCTTGCAGAAGTTAATCATAAAGAGTGTACAACTTGTTATGATTGTTTAGTAATATTCCGATTTTAACTTAACTTCCCAATTAGCTGCCTTCAGGGAGTAACTACAAATGCAAGTGCAGAGTAGCGAGTTCTACTTTAAATTAATGCACGGGCATTCTGATTTTAATACATTACTCTCTGGGGGCTTGTTGCATATAATTTTTCCCAAAATTATTAATCTGCTACTCAAATGATGATAAACGAGATTTCTAAATCTGCAACGTAAGATCCAAGCCCTCATTTTGTCAGGACGATGCAATGTTACGGGACCCTTTGAAATGTCAGATGCATTCTGAGCTGACTCTCAATTCTCTTCACATTGTTAAAAAAGAAAAAAAGTTCACTTACACAGTCATTGAAACCAGAGAAATTTGGAAGCAGAAAAATATTAGAGAATATCTTACTTCTTTTTTAAATTAATAAAATATGGGATTAAGGAATGACCTTGCAGAGTATGTCAGTAGCAAACAGACACAAGAGGCAGAAGTTGGCTTCTGAATTCCGTGTTGCAGCCAAGTCTCCCTGACGTGATCCTCACTGGCAGGACTCAGCGCGTCTGCAGCTCTACTGCTCCAGCTTCTGGGAAACAGCGTCTGTGGCTTCCAGACTCGGTAGTGGAGGAAGCAGGATGGAAGGAGAGTGTAATGGAGTTTGAGCTGTGCCATATGTCCCAATAATGTTTTGTACATTTTCCAGAGAAAGGTTCTTATATTTTCCCCAGTAAGATGTATGGAGATGTTTATTATGGAATTGTTTGTGATGGCAGTGACTTGGAACATATCTAGGTCTCATCAACAGAGGAGAAAGAAGGCAGCATATGGAGGGTACATACTGTAGAGTTCCCTGCAGTAGTGAGGAGACACAAGCCGTACGTACATGTGCAGCACACATGGATCGCGAAGGTAGGCAGAGAAACCGCTACACGAGCTACCTTGTAAAAACAGCATTACGTAAATCTAACGCACTACAATCTAAACAGTATGTATTTTATTATATGCACAAATTATTATAACACCTGCATTAGTGTAGGCATCCATGCGAGTGCTTCTCTCTACGGTTGCCAGCTCCAACGTGGAAACCGTAGAGAGAAGGGGATTCTGGAGTTCCTTTCTCCTCCGTGACAGAATGTGACTTCAACCAAACAAGCCAACCCAGCCAGCCCATTGTCAACTTAGCTTCCTTACACATGTCCCTTAAATCATGTGTAATCTTTTCAGAAAAGGCAGCACTATTCCTAATATAACTGTTCTCGGCACAGCCAAAGACCTATATTCTTTTGTCCCCAAATATATCTTTTCATTTTCTGAGTTCTTAACTTCTTTATTTTCTAGTTTAATCATAGTCCCCATAAATATTTTGACATATAATGAAGTACAGTGTAACCATTATTACACTGTAGGAGGAGGGTAATGGGGAAGGGGAAAATTGCTTGACTCTGTACCAATGCATACATGTCAAGTAGGCATGAACGTATTCATGTCTATGTGGACGTAGTACTAAATCCTGCAATGTGTATCTCTCTTTCTCTCTCTCTTTCTCTCTCTCTGTCTCTGTCTCTCTCTCTCTCTCTGTACACACTATTACTGGCCAAACCGTTAGCAGGTCTCCATTCTTCAAGAGGATAAGCAAGCTACTATTCCTTGAAAATTGTTGTCATACAAAAATTCAGCACTAATCTCTACTGTTGGCAGGTTTTGTTTGTTTGTTTTTTACTCAGTAATAGTTGCTGTAAGAATATCCGTGGTGAGAATGAGAGCATACTGATGTGATCACGAATAACATTCGCCTTGCTACAATGACAGTTTATTCACAAGCCCCGTATTCAAGAACTGAATAGGAGTTCAGAAGGATAGACATTCAGAGAAAAGGTTATTTTTTTACGCTGATGATTGAGAAGTTCCTCTTTGGTATTTCTCCTAGAGAATATTCACATGGGATGCAGAAACCCGTTATACTCTATATCTCTTAAGAGACCATGCACATGGTGTTAAGCTGGACCCTGATTTTTAAAGTATGCTTCTTCCAATTCCTTTCCAATCAGCCAAACCATTATCACCTGCTCATAGATCAGTAAAGATCTACATATTTGATCACTTCTCCTTCCAGGCAAAGTAAATAACCAGATATGCTGCTTTAAGCCCTTTACACTGGGAATAACTCCCTTCCTTTCTAAAAAAACTCCCCTGCTTCAATCATTACCTGTTGAATGACACCAAACTATCGAGTCAGAGCCAGGTATATATAAAACCACATAAACGCTGCAATCCACGTGTTCCTGAACTACGGTATATATAAAACCACATGAATGCTGCAATCCACGCGTTCCTTAAACTACGTTATATATAAAACCACATAAATGCTGCAATCCACGTGTTCCTAAACTACTCATGACAGGGGCCCTTGTTTTATTGCCAGTGAGTCTTCTCCCAGGTGCTGACTTTCTTAATGGTCTAGTCTCTCACTTGATGGTAAATTCCTGGCAGCAGCCCAAGGGCCCATAGCCCTTGCACATTGAAATAAACAGACGCTTAATCCTGAATACTCCCCGTTCAAGTTCCTGTGCCCACAAATTGACATTCTCATACATAGGTTCTCCCAAGATCTCTTTCTACCTGTTATTCTTGAATAGCTAAAATAATGTTGAGCAAAAAGAACAAAGCTAGAAGCATCAGAATATATGAATCAAAAATATACTTCAAGACTATGGGAACCAGAACATCATGGTACTGGCATAAAAGCAGACGCACACCAATAGAACAGAATAGAGAGTCCACACTGTTACAGCTCACTGATTTTCCATAAAGGTATCAAGAGCACACAATGGAGAAAGGATCAGCTGTGCAGTAAATGGTGTGTGGGTAACAGGACATCCACACGCAGAAGGAAATTAGACTCTGTCTCCCACCATATTTACAAATGAATGCAAGATCCCAAACTATGAAGTGATTCTAAGAAATCACAGGAGAAGATTCCATGACATGGGACTGGGGGCTAACTTTTGGGATGTCCCTTTCCCATTGCTGAAATCTGTTTGTGGCCGGGGACCTGTGATGCTCATGTTCTCTCCTGGAGTGACCAGGTGGGGTCAACTCACTTAAAGAAAATTGCTGAAAAAGAGGAAGGAGTAAGGGAAATCTTGTACACAAGGGAAATCTTGGTCATATCAAAAAATGATTTGCTGAGCAGGAATAGATCATAGTGAACTGTGTATTATTTCATTATAATTATTAATAGTGAACGCTTTACTAGTTGCTATGTTTTCCATCCCCAGGAGAAACACATTCATAGATTTGGGTTGTATTCCTCTCTCAATCTAGAGAACTGCACCTAGACGTAGGTTAACGTTACAGTGTTGGTTAGTTTAGGTTTAAAATGTTTTAAAACAAAAATATTTAATTTTGTATTTCTAGGTAATGTACAACTTTCTCTGATTCCTTAAACATGACACATGCACGGGCAGTTTGAGGTAGTCCTACATTGATTCAAAGCATTCAGATAAATCTTCCCGATGCAGCATTTTCCTCTATCATGTACAACAGTGTTGATCATGTGTCTTTGTCATAAAATAATTCAAAACATTTTTGCACCCCTTGAGTTTAAGTAGCAAATATACTGTACTGATTTTCACATTCCCAAGCAGTTAATTCAAGATTAAAAGTTATTTCTTTCTCTGTTTCCAATGAATGCCAGTCACATTCTCACACCTGGGAAATTACAAAGAACATAAATTGAAGAAAGACTTGTAAATCTTAACTCCAGGTCCATATAAAAGTCTAACACTAAAGAAATTTATTTTTTCCCAGTTTTCTAAATATTGTGTTTAATATCCTCTGCTGCATGCCTTCAGCATATAGCCCTTCCTAAGAAGTATTAGACTATTATTCAGCTGATTCAATTATTCTATGATGGAGAGTAAATATAGGATTTTCTTAGGATTTAGCCTTAGCTGATAGTTAAGCAAGTTTATTTCTATAATCTACTGTATTCTGAGTAAACAATATTTATGTACCCTTCAGGCATTTTCAAGGCTCATTTTTGTAAACCTATCACAACTCCAGTGTGGAGGGTCTAAATCTGAAGCTTCAGTTAACTTTTTATTGACAAACTGGTTCACAGATTTACCCACGACTTGTTAGCAGTATTAAACAAATAAGACTCCTCAAAGAAATCTTCAGAAAAGAACCGATGTGATTAATGCGTGGTGCTGAGCAGTCATTGTAAAAGCCAACTTCTATCTAAAGACGTCTCTACAATTTGAATTAGAGAAACTGCCACAGTTTGACTGAAGCTTTGACCCTTCTGCAGCTGTATTCGTGTAGAGAACGTTTCATGGTTCATAATAGTTTGCATCATTATAAAGGGATAGACGCTTTTAAGAATTCGTGAGTGAATCAGACTGAATCTATCCAAGGGATGTATTTACGGGCAACATTTCTCTGTCTCGGGAAATGAAGAGAGCATTACTTTTAAGAACTGTGCTAATTGTGCTCCACGGTTGTTTTGAATTATGTGGCCAAACCCTATAATGTTTTGATGGCTGCTGTGCATTACACCGGCCCTAAAATGGAATTGCCTTTGAAACACTTTTTGTATCTGGTAGCCATTCTTCTCCTGGGCTGGACCTGAGATGGCAGAGGAGTAAAACCAGTGTTGTTCCAGGAAGGTGGAAAGGTTGCACTTAGTGCCCAGGGTTCCGTAGAGGAAGGCGACTCCGATGTCACTTGCGTCAGATGGCCTCTGAGAGCAGATGTGTTACCAGGGATTTGCCTTCTGACCTCACACAAAGTTGGTAGAAGTAGTTTGATTTTTGTCCTGGCTACTCTTTCCCACATAATTGCCCTTTGCTTCCTCTCTCAAGCTGATAGTGTGCGTTTTCTGATATTAAGGCATTGCCCTCTTCCCTTACAGTGTTACATCTTCTCAGAGCTATTGCCAGTGATCAAAGGCCATGTGCTCTCAAATGCCTAGAAAAGGTAAAAGCTTCTGAACTGCAACCCACCTTAGTGATAGACCTGTTTTCAAGGTCCATACATGTTCTGAATTTTCCATGCCTCCACCAGCTACTATCAACAGAATCGGGGACAGCAGACCTGACTTCCTGTTTCCTATGCACAGGAAGTACAGAGTCCCTCCCATAGAGACACAGTTAAAATTAATTAGGAATTTTAATATTGGCTTAGGAAATACTTCCTGATCTATGTCCCATAACGCAAAGAAATGACTCAAAAGGGGAGCTTCAGGCAAGGATAAAAATTTCCAAGAGATGGAAAGCTATTGGGGATTATATTAAATGAGGTGAATGAGTTGCTATAATGTAAAAACATGCTTCACATTAGGCCCTAGACATAGACTAGGCTCTGTGAATGATAATTTTCATTACTATTATTATTTATACTAGTAAATTTCCATGACCTTCAATGGCCCAAGAAATGGTTGAGCACGTATCTTATTATGTTTTATTTAAATATTAATTTATCAAATAAAAATTGGCCTTGATAAGATTAACCACTTAAAATTTCAGATGCTTTGAAAATTTTAGTCCAATAACAAATAGTGAAGCTAAGATAAAAACTTTGTCTTCAAAATTAAGCAGTTGATAATGATTGGAATGATTTTTGCACACCTGAAAAACAATGATTGATTCTCAGAGTAAATCATCTGGTGTAATTACCTTTGTAAGCAGACAATTTGGGCTCCTAAACTTTCATTATATGTGTGTTATTAAGTGTTCACAGTTCCACGTAACTTTTTCCATTATTTCATTCCTCTTTGAGAAGTTCTTAATTATATCAAATGAAAATATTCTGTCAATTTGTACTGTTTCTCAGTGAGCTCCCCATGAAGAAATTTTAACAGCATGATCAGAATGACCCAGATTGAGGAAAATCACTATTACCTGTTCCATCTGACAAACTTTACCTCCTCTGACTGCAGAATCATTTTCCCTCTCCTTGCTGGCAAATTCTTTTAAAAGGGCCTGTCACACTGCTAGCTACTCTGCCCCTATCCGACCTGCAGGAGCCCCCTTTTTAGGAGAAGCGTTGGTATAGAAGGAGCTCTGGAGAATTATGGGGATTTTCAGGCCCTGATAGCCTGATGTGAGTTCCAATTATCCAACTCAAATATGGTGGTTGGAAAGGAGTTAGGGTACCAGTGTCATGAACATGCCTCAGGGCAGTATCGGGATTATCTGAAAGATTTTCATCTTTACGAGATGTTTTGTTAGAACTCCATAAGATAATCTGTGCAATTGATACAAGCAAATAGACATGGGTGAGAAGCATAGATACAATTTTCTCTACTTCATCACAAAATCAGGCCCAAACAATTCTAGAAAGCCAGAGGAAAGAGGACCAAGCATAGTAACATTCGGTGCTAGAGGCCGACATATGTGAGGCATGCAAGACATCATTGCTGTTTTCTAATGTTTGTAACAGTGATTTGTGAAAAAAAGGAATTTTGTCCTTTTTTTAATTTTTGTTAAGGGGTTTTCCCAGTGCCCAAGCATTCCATAATCATGCACACCAGAGTTTCTATATAACAGGAAACCCAGGCTTACTTTTTATTTTGTTTTATTTTATTTTATTCTTCTTTTTTTTTTTTATTTTTAAATCATAGCTGTGTACATTAGTGCAATTGCCTGTACCCATTTTAAGATACACCATAGATATGGCCCCACCCAGTACCCTCCCTCCACCAAAACCTCCCCCCTCCCTTCCCCTTCCTTGTTCCTTTCCCCATAGTCTTGTGCTATCATTAGGTTATAGCCTTCATGTGAAAGCTATAATTTAGCTTCATAGTAGGGCTGAGTACATCGGATAATTTTTCTCCCATTCCTGAGATACTTTGCTAAGAAGAATATGTTCCAGCTCCATCCATGTAAACATGAAAGAGGTAAAGTCTCCATCTTTCTTTAAGGCTGCATAGTATTCCATGGTATACATGTACCACAATTTGCTAGTC
>CAUYPK010016659.1:0-13261 GCA_963574355.1 Loris lydekkerianus | reverse complement strand
GGTGCTTATAAATTGCCAATGTTTGGTCAAGAAACACCTTCTAAATTTAAACTATTTTTTATTTTCTTTTTTTTTATTTTTTTTTTTTTTTTTTTTTTTTTGCAGTTTTTGTCTAGGGCTGGGTTTGAATTCTCCATCTCCGGCACACAGGGCTGGTAAACTCTATATTTTCTAATCAAAGGGGATGAGCAGCTGAACCAGTTTCATGATGCAAACTACCTAAATAGACTCTGATTTTGTTGATAAAAGAACAAAAGGGTGTGTCATGCAGCTATGCAGTTTTTATTTTTCAGAAAGACATTTAAAAATAATATTCACAATTAATTTTCCCTGAATTTAAGAATAGTAGTTCTTCCACATATGAAAATTAATTTTAATTTAATAAATTATATACCCCAAGAAGATTCTAATACAGATATCTATCTGTAGATATGGATATATAATAAAGGTAAAAAAAAATCATTTAATTTACCTGACATGTAAGAAATTGTAAGCAACTAATAAATTATAACTAGTATACTAAAAATAGAAATCAACAAATGTATCAACATTTGAATGATTTCAACATGCCCAATTTGGCAAATTGGGAATTGAAATAATGGCAATTGGCAGGCTTAATAAACTTGACCTAGCGAATATGAATGCACATGCCTATGTGCCCCAAATTGTAAATTATGGTCTTCTTAGTATACATAAAACATTAAACTTGGAATTTGTATAAATTAAAACAAACATAACCATATAAAATTTTATAAGATCATATCGTACTTCCAGTCTTATACATCAAAGAACTGACTTAGTTTAAGTGATGTTCTTGACAATAAAGGCAATTAAATGAGAAGTCAAAAAATAAGATGAAAGAAAAATATCCATATATACTTAGAAATTTATGCATCTACACATATGTATCAAAAACTCATAATGTATTTTTTAATAATATTACATAATGAATAAATTTCAGACATGTAGGATGCAACCAGATGGTACTTGGGAGGGTTTATGGTTTTCTGTGATCATATTTAGAAAGGACGAGAGGCAAAAATTAATGAGCTTTTCATACAAATTAAAAAAAAATAAAAAATGGAAAGAACTTTCCAAAAACATAGGGAAAGAATTTAATGAAATGAAAACCAACCAAATATAGTAGAACCTCTGTAATTTGACCACCCAGGGACCTGTAACAAACTAGTCAATATTTGGATGTGGTAAGCATAAGGAACAAGGCCTACTGTTCCTGTGGTGCATATCTAGACAATGAAAAGTAGGTCAACTTAAGGAGGTGAGCAATGCAGGGAGATGGAGCCCTATGGAGGTTCTACTGTATTCAAATTTCATGAAACAAACCGCCTATGGAAACTACTCAACTCTATTGATTTTGCTTGAACGCAAACATAGGAAACATAAACAAATGAATATAGCTGTATTGCCATAAAATGTTATTTATGGAATTTAGATGTTGTATAATTTTCACATGCCAAAAATTTCTTTCTTTGATTTTTTTCCAGCTACTTAATGACATGAAAACCACTCTTAGCTCATGGTCAGTACCAAAGCAACTGGAAGGCCAGACTGACCAGCAAGTTGTGGTTTGCTCCTATAATACAACACTGCATTGCAGGGTCTACATAACACAGTGAGACAAAGAAAAAAATACATATGTAGAAAAAATATAGATACATTAATGGAAAAAAGATGTTATTCCTTGTTATCCATATCAATAACACAAGAGAGAATTTGCTGTTAAGTTATAAGAAATAATAAGAAACATTTGCCAGATGTTGCCTATAAGGTCAATGGTTAGAAATCAATTATCATTTATTAACTGAAAGTAAACTTTTAGGAACTATAACTTAATTTGTTTTTAGAAAAAACATGAAATTATAAGACAATTTGAAACTTTTTTTTTTTTTAAATTGAGTAGGATCTATAAAGAAAAATTAGAAACTTTTTTAGTAATACTTAAAAAGACCTAAATATATAAGGAACATGTCCAGGCATATGAAGACTCAATGTCATAATGTTAATTATTCACAAATTAATCTAGAAACATAAGACAATTCTCATCAACAGGGCATTAGGGGGGACCTTAGAAAAAAAGTATAAAATTAAATTTTCAGAGTAATTGCAAAAATTAGCTAAAAAAATATAGAAGGAAATTAAGTTAGAGATCCTTATCTTGAAATGTATCAAGATTTTCTGCAGATACTAATTAAATCAGCATATTTTGGTAAAGGAATAGACATATTAATAGAATAAAATAACCCAGAAATCCAGACAAATATTGAGCTTTGAGTTATAAAGGAGTTGGCATTGCAAATCAGTGATGAATGGACAAGCTAATTATTTTGAGAGTTGATTTTGGATGTGAAAAAAAAAACCCCAAAAAACAGACCCAGTCATCACACTGTATGTGAAAATAAATTTCATATGTATAAAATCTTAAATTTTATTTTATTATTCTTTTTGAAACAGTCTTACCATGTCACCTTCAGTAGTGTGCTGTGTCATCACAGCTCACAGCAACCTTCAACTCTTGGGCTTAAGCAATTCACTTGCCTCAGCCTCCCAAGTAGCTGGGACTACACAGGTGCCCACTACAATGCCCGGCTATTTTTTTGTTGCAGTTGTCATTGCTGTTTAGCTGGTCTGGGCCGGGCTTGAACCTGCCAGCTTGGGTGTAGGTGGCCAAACCCTACCTACTGAGCTACAGGTGCTGCCTGAAAACTTAAATTTTAAAGGCAAATCTTTAAAATTTTAGAAGAAATTATAAGAAAATGTTTTTATATACATAGAGGAAAAGACTTCTGAATTCTATTGCATCGGAACTTTGTACATCAAAAAATACATAAGAATGAAAAAAGTAAACCACAATTGGAAGAAGATGTTTACTATAGACATAACCAACAAAGCATTAGCATCTAGGATCTACTTATATGTCCTACATAAATATGAGTAATCAATATAAAGAAGAAAACAGAAAAAATCATAAAACTTAATGGTAAAGTGGGGGAAAGATATTCATACGAGAAAACAAAAATAGGTTATTTGATGTTAGGAACATGGAAGTTAATAACGTAATAAGAGACTCTTTTGTACCCCTTAGATTATGAGTAATCATCTGCTTTCAGGAGCATTTGCTTTGTGTCAGGCATTGTAAAAAATACCTTACTTATAATACTTTAATTATTCCTACACAAAATGGGCACTGTTCTTATTTTACATGTTAGAAAAAGGATTCTTGGCAAGAATAAATAACTACGTACTGGTAGACCTGGGATTAAAATTCACAATGGGTCCCACCATTCACCCTCCCTCTATCGCCACCCCCCTCCCTTCCCATTCCTGTCTCCTTCCCTCCTTCATCCTGGGCTATAGTTGTGATTCACCTTTCACATGAAAGTGTGAGTGATTGTAAATTGGTTTCATAGTAGTATTGACTACTTTGGATATTATTTTTTTCATTCCTGAGATACTTTATTAAGAAGAATATTTTCCAGCTCCATCCAGGTGGGACCACAACTATGGAGCAGATTGTAAGGGTACAAGTCAAATCTACCAAGTATAGAACACAAATGTCTATACTGTGATTAAGTAAATGAGGTGAAAGCTATGCTAATTAGTAGGATATAAGCACTCCAATTTGTACAAATAATCAACACATTGAATCCCACAAAGGCATAAATACATTCATGACCTATGTATTATTAACAAAAATAAATAAATATATAAATAAATAAATAAATAAATATATAAATAAAATAAAAATAAAAATTCAAACATAAAAAAATAAAATTCACATCTGCCTGATGTCATATTCCAGACATTTAATCATTGCAGTTCATAACTATTTGCTGGCAAATTAAACAGTTAATTCAAGGATTGTTCATCTATAAACTTTTAGGGCATCAAACACACTGTGATGAACAAAAGAGGCCAGGACAACCAAGTGTAACAAACTTTATGGGTGGAAAGTGAGCTAACTTCATAAGTAATCAAGCAAATAAGTGCACAGGTACAAATTGTGGCTTGTACCTTGAGAGATAAAAACATGGTGCCCTCTGACTTCTCAGAGAGAGTGATGGCAGTGTCAAGACTAGAGCAGGTGGTTTCATATCAGTTACAACGTTTTATTTGAAAAATGTACATAAGCAAATGTTAACATTGGTACTCTCTATTTCCTTTGTTAAACGATGTGTCTCTTCTTCCAAGTTTCCTAGTCAGTCATGCTGGCTCTGTGTCTTCATGTTGTCTCCTTGCTTCTTCCCAATTGGCTTCTTCAAATCCTATGTAAAAAAATCTTCTGGTCCCCAGTTCCAACAAACTTTTTCTTGTGTCTGACCCTTTGTTTCCTGAGTTTCCACCCTGGGACACACTGCTACACGAAAGAGGCAGTTTAAATAATCAATTTCTGTTTTGGATTTCAATGCTCCACAAGAGTTTGTGTTAATGACTGCAGGCATTTTCAAAGGACATCTGGACTTTGCTTTACCTAAAGGAGTAAATCGAATGATAGGAATTCTATACACTGTGTTATGTTTGAGGTAAGTAGGAGAATAACACTGGGAACTTCTAGGTCTTCTCAAAACACACCTCAAAAGTAGCTACATAAGTGGTATATTTGACATGTCATAGATGCTTAATCATATTTTTTGGAATAAATGAAAGTGTAATAGTCAAACCAATTTTATTATATTTTCTGTCATGTTAGTATAACTACGGTAACCACTTGTCAAACCAAACAATTGTTTTCCCCCTTTCATTTTCAGTAAATGAGCATTGTGGAGACCTTTGTTCTTCTGACAGCTTGTTCTGCTCATTACATGATATGTGGGATTATCAAATCACTGAGATTTTGCTGTTTCTGAAATACATTATCAGATGGGATAAACTTACTGAATTTTAATAAATATGAGTTTTGTGTCACATCTAAAATCAGAAGATTAAATTCAAAATAAGGATGGTGACACATAAAACTATTTGTGGTCATTCCTAAATTATGGCTCCTGGCTATTCAAAAGATGCTCTGAAGAAAGTATAAAACAAAAAAAGGTAGCAAGGTAATAGGTGGGAAAATTTTGAAGTCTTAGAGAAAATTGAAAAGAAAAGGTACATAGACATCATTTTAAAATGTGGAAATTTTTAAGGAAATTTTTTAGGAATGATGCAGAAAGATCTATTGCACTGTATTGGTGATGATCGTTAATATACTGGCTATTTCAAAATTACTAAAAGAATAGATGTTAGACATTATCACTACATACACAAAAATACGTTGATGAGGTTATGGATATTTTAATAACTTCAGTTTAATCTTTCTGCAATGTACACACATATGAAAGCATCACCCCATACATATATACAGTTATCATTTATCAATTAAAAATAAACTTGCAAACATAGATGAGCAGGACCAGGATAATATTACCTTTCCTTTAAAAAATTGAGAAAGCTGCCTTTTGAATCTGGTGTTCTGTCACATCTATTTCAAAGATGGAGACTAGTTTATTTCAGGTGTACTGTAATTGGTTGTATGTCTACTTTTTCTGCTAGACTTTTAAGTTCTTGAGGGCAAAGTCCATGTGGTATTCATCGTTGTGTTACCTGCACCTCACTCAGGGCCAGGTCCATGAAAAGTCCTCCATTAGTGTTATTTGAATGGCCTATTTAATAAATATTAGGCCTTTAATGAACATCAAGAAAGCTGGGTTCTTTTTACTTCAATTACAACAAATCTTACATTGTAAAATTTTATTAGCTATTATGCCTATTGAACCAACACCACAGGCTAACTCTATACAACACAGCCCTGTTTTGCAACAGAGATTACTAGTTGAAGGAGAGGCCTCTTCTGGGTATCTCCCCACCCCAAGCAGAAAAAAACTTTCTCCTTCATGCTCCTACAGATTTCTAATGTACATATGTCTCTACAAAAGCATCTGTCACATTGACCCAGAGTAACTTCAGAGTTACCTATGAAGAGTTCCTCTTCTCTCATGCACCCCCATTGAATTGGTTACTAAATCTCTTAATTGCTATCTTTTGTGTTTGTATTCCATTAGTATAACTAACATGACAGAAATCTCTTAATTGCTATCTCTTGTGTTTGTATTCCATTCTTTGTCTCCAAACTTATTGCCATTGTTTTATTTTAGTTCTTCAACTTATCTTCCTGAACTAACTCAAAAGATGAAACATTGGTTAGAGATGAGTCAAAGCACCAAAAAATTGAAAGAATAAGAAATTCACCCTGCAAATTTTCATGATGTGGAAAAATAATTTTGACTTTTTTCTGAGCTTCTTCCTTGGACAAGCTATATATAAATTTGGACCTATAATCATTGAACCTAAGTTCCACCTTGTCTTAAAATGAATATATTTTACTGCCTGTAATAATGCACGTGTGGTTTTCTGTGATGAAACTCAAAGAGAGGGTGGAAGTTGACACACAGTACTTCATTGATACAAAATTAAACAGAAAAGCTTCTAAGACTAAAATTAATCTAGAATAATCACTAAGTTTATTGCTCTGGTCAATAGAACTTATGAGTCAGAAAGTAGGTAAATATACTCAAGTGCCAATTTTACTTAATTAATTATGGTTATCTAGAGGATTGTGTTTAGAAGGTTGTGGAGGATTAGCTTGTGTTAAGTGAAAGAAAATTCAATGATGATGACCCATATCTGCTACGGGGGTAAAAGAAAGAAAAATAACAATGAACTTTTGTTTTTAGTGGTTAGGATATCAGGCAGTATTTCTAAGGTGCCTGAATCTTGGTTTCACACCAATAATTAGAATTCTTTGTTTGTAAAAATTTGAAAATATTTTTCATAAAAATTTGAAAATATTTAGTATTTTGTTAGCCATTTTGATAACAGTAGCTCAGTTAACCCCACAACTCCAGATTAAAGTTCGAAAGGACTCTGTACTCTCTTTTTTTTTTTTTGGAGTTGGGTTAGACGAGCCATTTTATAGGGAAATTACATGGGAACAGTTACTGGGGATAACATTTCACTAATATACATGTGGTTACACATTTCAAATAAATAAGATCACTTATCCCTAGGAGGAGAAACTTATAGCCCATAATTAACACAACTGTGCAAGTAAGAATTCAGGTTTAACTATGTAGTAGAAATTAAATCTTTTTAAGACTTTCTCCTATTTTACAGAAAAGCAATTGTTATTTAAGAGTCTGAAGTGGTTGCTAAGTCCTGAGTGTGATTCCTTAAAGAGTAATTTAAAAATATGATTTTGTATTAAATCAATATAGTTTTCTTCTAGGTGTTTTTGTAAAATATACTTTAAGAAAGAAAATTACAACACAAAATAATATTTTATCAACTAATTAACATCAGATTTATTAAGGAAAACTATAATAAAACCTAAATGAAGAACAGATACACAAAATGAACCACTGTGTATTCTGGCACTTTAAAAAAATGGCTAAGTTGCCTTTCTATATAAGTTAAAAATATTAGTTGAATTAATAAATTATTCTGACCACATTCCTTCTAAAGAGTATACTCTTAGAGTATACTATTTCTTTTCAAGGAAAACAAAAATTATAAACTGGGGAAGTGCTTTTAGAATTTCTACATTCTATAAAAGCATAGTCTATTACAAATTTTTGGCCTTTGGTTCAAGTCAGTTATATTACCAAAGCAGTAAGATTGTACAAATTAAACAAACATCACAGTTCTTTTAAAAATACTGTTTAGAAGAGTTTATTAGACAAAATCCTGTATCTAAAGGGAGAACTCTTGTGTATCACTCTGAGTTATAAAGTCAAAAGTCAAACTTAAAAATAAAATTTAGCTACATTGTCATATGTGTGACAAATCAGTAGGTTTTCCTTTACACTGGCAATGGTTTAAGTAAAAATATAATAGAAAAGAAAAAAGTTCCCAACCATAGGTCAACATAACAACCACAAAACATCAGAAATATAACATCCCAGGAATAGCACTAACAACAATAACAAAACCATATAGCAGCTATAATGATTAAGTTATAAAATTTTACCAAAATATAAAGTCCCAAGTTTAATCCTCTCAACAAACCTGGGTGTGGTGTTATTAATGTTCCTATATTATATACAAAGAAACTTAAGCACAGAGATGTTAAGTATTCCTAATCAAGATCACTGAGTTAGTAATAACATTTAAGGACTTAATGTAAGTTAAAGAAAGCAGAAAAAATCCACAATATTAAGGAAACTGGAGGTTTGGAAAACTATAAATCATATCCTCAGCTGATACCACACACCAAATAATGTTTCATTTCATGGGAAATGCTTCATATATCATGTTATGTGAATAAGGTAATATATAAAACTGCATGTATAATATGATTTCAAACTGGTAAAATATAAATTGAAGAGTTAAATACAATTAAACCATAGGGACCAGAAGAAAATCCAGATGGATTTTTAATTGATCAGGGGATAGGCAAGTATTTTCTAAGCATAAAATGATGGAATAAATCATAAAAGTCTGTATGAATTTGACTACAAGCAAAATTTTAAATGCTGTATGAAATTTTGAATCTGGATAATATTTGAAGCAAAAAAGTAAAAAATGTGTTATCAAGAAATTATTAAAATCAACAGGAAAAAAAGAATAATACCCTGACAGAAAGAAAAAAATGAGTGAAGAACTAAAATATATGAGAGATGAATTAATCAAATGTAAACAAATCCGTATCCAATGTTGGAAATATAAAGGAAATACAAAATGACAGTGGAATTCCATAGTTTACCCTCGCCTCACTCTATTTTACAAAGATTTAAAAGCACAATCTAAAATTTCTCTCCATAATCTTGAATTTAAGTTCTCCTCTGTGTGAGATTTCTTCAATAGGTTAAATAACCAGAGTACTACATGGGGGTGAGGGTGGGAGGGCCAATGAAAATAGGTGTGATAGTTAATTTTATATGTCAAGTTGACTTAGCCATAGGACCCAGATACTTGGTTAAACAGCAATATATGTGTTCCTGAGAAGCTATTTTCTGTTAGATAGGTGTTAACATTTAAATTAGTAGACTTTCTGTGTTAAGTGGATTGCCCTCCATCATGTGGGGGCACCATCCAATTAGTGGTGGGCCTTAAGAGAAAAAGACTAATATTTTCAGTGCATTGTTCTTCAATGCATTATGTAAACTAATTTACCTATAAGGTCACAATCTATTGGAGAGAAATGGAAAAGTGAATGTCTAATAAAGGTTTGATGGCAATAATGACAATTTTCATTTCCAAATTTGATGATGTTTTTATAAATTTAACATTAAAGCTACTCCTATTAGCTTAGCGTTTAAATATTATATGAACAACAGCAGTCATAAAAGTTTACATTTAACAAGTGCTTCTTACAAACCAAGAGCTTTAAATACAGAGGCATTATCTCAACAAATAGTTCCTAAACCACCGTGGTAGGCAGAATCCTAAGACAATAAACAAGTCAAACCCTTTTAAAATCCCCTCCCTTTGAGTGTGGGCAGAGCCCCTGACTTGATTCTGGCTAGTAGAATATGGCAAAGGTGATAGGACGTAGCTCCTGTGATTTTATCAGGTTACATGGTTGTATAATACTCTCTCTTTGCAGACATTGGAAGTGGAAACACAAAGCAAGCAATTATGAGGGACACTGGGAGCTGAGAACGGACTCTGTCTCATAGCCAGCAAGAAAGACCTTGGAAGACGACTGAGCTCCAGAAGGAAACACAGCCTAACTACTGGATTGCAGTCTTGTGAAATGCTAAGTAGAGGACCCCGTTAAACTTGGGGCTTCCAATCTATGGAAATTGTGAAGTTGCTAATTTGTAATAAATAGTTACACAGCACTAGAAAACTAACACAAACACTACTACAAAAGCTCTTACAAACTATTCCTGTATAGAGAAAGCACTTCATGCCTAGAAATCTTGAGAATATCCCATATTTACAGAATTTATAAGGTATTTCTATCATCTTCTACCCCAATAACAAGGCCTGTGACCATTGCATCTCAATACAGAAAGTTACAATTGTAACAATAGGAGTTGTTCTTGGGGTCCTATTGAGACAAGGTCCTCACAGGCAAGAACTGCTTAACTGAGTCAGGGATTTTTGAAAAAAAAAAAAAAAAAAGTCTCCAACCACCTTGATCAAAATATGATGTAAATCAGGAGGTTTCAAATTACTTTCATCAAAACAAGATGGGAGTAAGACAAGTTTTAACCAATTAGAACAAAAATAGTGGAGAAGTTGACTGCTGCTTGACCTTGAAGCTTCATTATACACCTTATTACCACAAAATCTTCTAAGGAGACCTCCCACTCCCATCATGCACCTGACATCATGATAGTTCTGATGATGACCGTGTTAGACCATGTTAGGTCAAAAGGAAGACATCTCCCTAATTCTAGAAAAACACTGCCCCTTTCCAAGAAGTAACATGAATATCCCTCCTCTTGTTTAGCCTGTAATTAATTCTTTGCTTAAATAAAAGATCTAATGGTCACTATGGTCAAGGCTTTGTAACATATACTACACATGACATACAGATTCAAATTAATTTACATATGGTTGTGAGAGTCATGTTTATGTCTCTAACTTTAAAAAAAGGCTCATGAATCTTTTTAAACAGATGATATTTTATAAATGAAACTTTCAAGCTAAGGTTGAGGTATTCATTGGTGAGTTTTACATCTATTCCCCTAGCCATTCCTTAACACTGGCCCTTGAAGATGAAAAAGTACACACACAATAAATCACATTCTGATGCTGGAGGGAAGGAATATGAGAGTCAGCAGAGGCACGTCACCACAGGGCCTCTTACCATCTGAAGGATGGTAAGTGGCAAACTCCATATACTGGAGTGGGGCTGAGGACAGGTGTAAGTGGGAGGACTGAGGAATTCAGGGTCACCTCAAAAATTCTACCTGAGTCAACCTTAGGGAAATCTATCTGGACGCTGGCGGTCCGGGGGCCTGATTTCTTTTGCACTCCATTTTTACTTAGATCTCATGTTGGTTTGGCTGGGTTTGTTGAGGGAATGAGTTAGGGAGATTTGTTGGGGGATTAAAGAAAGATGTTCCAAGCCAGTCTTGGGTATTGCCCCCGGGAGAAGAGTCAACAAAGAATAAAGTTATAAATGTTTATTAAAATATGTGCATTTCACCCTGCCATTTGTGCACTGATTTGTAAGGATAAAATTCCAGTAATAATTATACTGTCCACTGATTACCCTATGCTTTCCAAGGGTAAAGAACGAGTAGAGTGTCTTTACATAGTACCAAACTCATTTGTGAATTTCTCTGCCACCTGCTGCTCTAATAGAAACCCGTCTTTCCCTCATGATGCTGCTTGCCCTGTAGCTCTCATGAATGCTGAATTTTTCTTTTTCTCCCCACATCCTTCATGCTGGCACTGCTGAGCTGGAGTGGTGGAGGCGTCTTGCTTGCTCCTCCGCATGTCTTCCATTCTGATGTCCTTCTACCCATTCTAAAACTGTAACCTCTGAAAACCGTTTCATCACCCACTACTTCTCTTGTTCGGTCATCTTGTATTTGCCCAGGCTACAAATTGTTCATTCTTAAGATTTTAACTCTTGGTTCACTTTCACTCTCTCCAGCATTACTCCCTTGTAATTTCTGGGTTTTCAGAAACTATGTAGACAATTCTAATTTCTTAGATTCTTGGTTTCTTGGTCCCTTAACCATGTGCTCAAATTTATTCAGCCTGCTTTCCTGGGTTATACTTTTTCTTGATCCCTTAAACATATCCCCAAATTTATTCATCCTGCTTTCCCGGGTTATACTGTTTCTTGATCACTTAAACATATCCTCAAATGTATTCAGCCTGCTTTCCTGGGTTATACTGATAACCTTATCATTACCAATAATAACCCATTATTTTAACTTCACATATCCAAGTCTCTTAGCTGTCACTGTTAACTTGCAAGTTCATTCTCTCCTGTACTCAAATTGAAAAATCCTTTGCCTCTAAATCTCTTTGTTAATCTTTATAATTATTTTATTGCATACATTCTCAGCACATTGTGCTAATCTCAGTTTATATGCTTGGTTTCTTATACATCAACTTAGTTAAAGCCAATGGAAGAAAATAGTCTCTATTCTGTAAGTTCATAAAAGAAAGAAGAAGCTAAGCTCTTTTTTGCCCCTAACCCAAAGCCTGGAATAGATAACTACAGAATCAAGTCTGAATCAGCCAATCACAGTTCTACTTCAGTATTTGAGATTTTGAAAGTCAGTCCCTAAACTTTATCCCAAAAGTCATCAAATCCCTAAATCCAAAATTTCCCATAAAATTCTCATTTATTATCCATCTAATTTCTCGTGTATACGTATCTATATCTGTCACCTCTTCCTTTGTTGCTTTATTCCAAAAACACAATGTGTTCCCTTCATTGACATGTAATGACAATCATTTTTGTTACAGACATATTTGAATGACGGCCTTTCCCAATGACACAGCTCCACCTGTGCTAAGACTGTACTTTTTTTAGCTAATTGCAGATAGGGAAAAATAATACTACCATGATAAAAAAAAAAGTTTCACTCTAACTTTACTATCAGCAACCTCGAAGAAGCCCTCATGAGGCAAGGAACTAGACCATTATTTCCTGAGTTAGTTAAGCTTCTATCTTAGACCACTCACTCATCCACACTTTTCCTCCCTTTCCTGATACCCCCAGCACCTCTTTCTCCATACTCATTCCCAACAGACCTTGCTTTCAAATTCACTGAAAATTATCAAAGAAGTCAGAAGACATCTTCTACAAACCTCCACAGAGCCCTTTCCCCTTTTTCCTGTTAGCGTGGATGTGTCCAGCAAAGACCAGTTCCTCTCTTTGTGCAGGAGGCCCTGTCCCCTAACACCTGTGCAAAGGACAGTGTCTCAGCAACTCTTCAGTTCTCTACCTCTTCTGCCACATCAGTTTCCCCCTCTCTACTGAATCATTTGCATTGCTATACACATATTTTGAAAAAAAAAAACAACAACCATTTTTTAAAAATTTTATTTATTTATTTATTATTAAATCATAGCTGTGTACATTAATGTGATCATGGGGCACCATACACTGGTTTTACAGACCGTTTGACACATTTTCATCACAATAGTTAACATAGCCTTCCTGGCATTTTCTTAGTTATTGTGTTAAGACATTTATATTCTACATTCACTAAGTTTCACATGTACCCTTGTAAGATGCACCGCAGGTGTAATCCACCAATCACTCTCCCTCTGCCCATCCTCCCCC